>CM022471.1:21419176-21477865 GCA_011952105.1 Coreoperca whiteheadi
AAAAAGCTTTAATTTTAAGGGGGGGAAATAAAAAAAAAAAAAAAAAAAAGCCATATTAAAACGTTCTCACAGAATGCCACAACACTCGGAGAGGCTGGATATTGGTTTATTCCAGAAGCGCTGATCAGGAAGACTGGCTCTCAACACAAAGTGTTTCCTTCGCTTTATTCAAATGAGGCTGAATTTGCATTGTGATGTGCCGCTCTTATTTTAGAGACGAAGAAGAGGAAAAAATGAGATTTTCAGATCAAATTGACCTAGGCAATGGTGCATTACGGAACTGGCAGGCTGAGTCTGAAAGGCTCTTGTTCGATCAGAGCGCCAGAAGTCGGTGGGGCAGGGGGAGCATGGAGAGATGGAGTGTCACTCTGCTGCAAACCCTCCCACAGGCTGCTAGGCTGCCGGATTGCTCTCTGCCCCGGAGACGCTCCATCATCCGGCTCGTTCTGGCGCTCGGGATGCTTGTAGTGCAGTGACCCCGCATTCCCACAGCGGCGACACACTTTTTTCATCCACATAGAAAAGACCAAGACTTTGTGCTTTTATTGTTGTCAGTGGAGGGATCAAAACCAGTGAGATTAAGGAGAGCAGTGCAATCAAGAAAAACATAAAAAAAATCAGGAACTGCCTAGTAGGGTGCATAAAAAACATATAAAACTGGGTTCCAGTGACACACACAAGTTATTCTTTTTCTGCGTTTTTTTATCTGCCTCTTTACAGTAATGTGCGTCTGTTGTGTTCTCGTCCTCAGGAGAACGCCCTTTCCAGTGCAGCCAGTGCGGTGCCTCTTTCACCCAGAAGGGCAACCTGCTGCGTCACATCAAGCTCCATTCAGGGGAGAAACCCTTCAAGTGTCACCTGTGCAGCTACGCCTGTCGCAGGAGGGACGCCCTCACCGGCCATTTACGCACCCACTCGGGTGAGTTTGCAAAGCGCAACCGCACTGAAAACTGCTGCACTCATTGTAGTTCTTGGGCCGCTGGGTGGAAGCCTTCACAAAAGGTATGACATGTTCTGCAGTGCAGACAGTGAGAGCTCAGGGCTATGTAAGGGGAAGTTGACAGGGTGTAGATATGGTGTCACTTTTTTTGCAAATGCTTTGCAGAAGTATGTGTTAATGGAATTTTTGGGTGTAAACAGTAGACTTGCATAGCCTGCTCTGAATAGTTTAACAGTGTAGGGATAACCTGCAAAATTATTTCTGCACACCAGTTTCAACTTAAATCAGTTTGCACGTTTAACTGCCTTAACTAACCACAATAAGTGACAAAAATGAAAGCGAGCATTATGATCACCGCAATGATTACCCATCTGAAGCACTTTCTAAATCTCCACAAGTTGATATAGACACTGGACTGAATTAAATGAAAAGCAAAGGCTGCACGGATGGTAGAGCATTGCAGTCAAAAGGCTTTCAAACTAGGGTGGCCTGTGCTTAAAGGATAAGATGAGAATTATTTAATATTTTTTTGACTGTCATCAAATCCCATGTAAGGCTTAAAACCAACAATGTGTTAGTCCGTCTCTCTGTACTTTCCTACCATACTATGTTGGTGACACTCCGTTCCAAGTCCATTAATTCATCCTGAAATTAGGTCACAGGCGTATCATTTTATTTTTTTTAAAGGCTGAACAGTTTCCTAAAATGCAGGGCAGTGTAACGTTTTGGCAAACATTACTCAAACCGGAGTTAATAGTGCATTTGTTGGGGACTACTTTTAGCCTTGGATTAATACACATTTGGTGCATTAGTAAGTATTTATAGCAGCAGGACTGGTGACTATACACCAAAAAAATAAACTACATTGCTCATGTTCTTGCTAATGATGAATATGACTCCCAGTGAAACGGAGTGGCTCATTTATGTCTTTTTTCTATAGTTTTTTGGTTAACACCAAAGAGGAATGAGGCCAGGTCCCCCCTGTGCTCCCTCTTCCCCCTCTCAAAAGTCTAACCAGGCACCATAAGGCCTTTTTTTTTTTTACTAATTATTTTACAATTTTAGTTACTCAACTGTTCATTTATATTTTCAAAAGATTATAATTAACAACGCTGGGTCTATTATTGTTTAGTTTTAAAGCCTTCTCTACATGGCTAGGGACAAAGTTCTGGTGAGGAAATAGTCCTTCCCTTATTTTTTTTTTGGTTGGAATAAAAGTAGTTAAATCGAGTCTATACAGAAATCAGCTCATAAAATGCCAACCATGAGTAACTTTTTATTTGTAGAAGGTAAACTCCCACGAAGTTGATCCTGAATTCCCCCCAAAGAAATACAGAGGACACGACATCAGTGACCTCAGCAGTAGCTGCAAACATGCTCATGCCCCACCAAGAAATGTAAAATGATCTACTTGTGAAGTTTTCGCAATGGACTTCCCAAAAATCCCCCAGCCAGTCAAACAGCGTGGGCATTTTCCTTGGGCTTTCTGTAGATTATGTTTTTGTAGGTGGCGCTCTTTTCTTGTCTCACCACTTTTTGTTTCATGCTAAATGCCCAGGCTGTCTTCTTCTATTTATTCCAGTCAAACTGGAAATGTAAAATCCATCACTCTCAAGGGAGAAAGAGGTACCAAAAAGGACATTTAGAACAGCAGATTAAGATAACTTTAGGTTGAATCATTATTGTATACATTTGAAAATAGCACTTTAATATCAGCCATCAAGTAAAATATTGCACTGCTCCATTCTCTGCTCTGTTCACTGACATAATATATATATATATATTTTTTTTTATTACATTTTCTTTTGCAGTTGGAAAACCCCACAAGTGTGCTTATTGTGGGCGGAGTTATAAGCAGCGCAGCTCTCTCGAGGAGCACAAGGAGCGGTGTCACAACTACCTCCAGTGCATGGGGCTGCAGAGCAGCATCTACACAGGTTGGTGCCTCACGAGAACGTGCACTTCACTTTTACCCAAACCTGATGACCTACTTTACCCCCTGAGTGCAGGAATCGCTACGCACGCCACAGCCGTGTACCATGCCGACAATGTCGCTGTTACTAAATGCTCCAACAGGTCAGGTTGAATTACCGTCATTTCCATTTCAACATAGATTAATGCAGACGTTATTTAGCTATTAGGAATAACTGCAGGGCTAATTAAGTCCGTTTAATCATTATTGTCAGTATGAAGTTCTGTATTTGTCCACATGTACTCAGCAGTCATAAACTGAATGGACACACTATAAAATTCTTGAGATACTTAATGTGCTGGGTGCTGTAAACCTCTGCATTGAAGCCTAGAAACACAGCTACACCTCATCTGTGAGCATGAACAAACACTATATTTATAGACCAAGTGCTTCATATGTGTCAGAATAGTCCACTCTGTGCTCTGTGAGAAAAACACCATCAGACCAGAAAATTCCATCATGTGTTATCAGGCGCCAGTTCATCACTTTAAACGGGACAAACTCAAATTACTCTCAAATAACTCTGAAATCTACTTTTCTGTCTTGCTTTCCAGTAGTAAAGGAAGAAAGCAACCAGAATGAGCAGAGGGAAGACTTAAGCCAGACGGGATCTGACAGAGCCTTGGTGCTAGACAGAATAGCTAATAATGTAGCTAAACGTAAGAGCACTATGCCACAGAAGTTTGTGGGTAAGGGCTAAAATCTGCTTCCTTTGTGTAAATACAATGTCGCTGTATGTACTTTTGATGAAAAATAAATGTAACTGCTGCACCTATGAAGGCTGCATAGGTGAAGCTGCCATGTGTTTTGTGCTAATTAGTTGAGCATTTTTCTTTGCCACCCTGGCTCTGCAGAATGCATGCCGTTAAACAGAAAGGAGTTTCTGCAGTTCAGCCTGATCAGGAATTGTGCCTTTAATTTGTTTTAATTGCTGTTAGACAAGACTGTGTTTCACTATCTAGTGTTAAACCCTGTATATTAATTTTACATTAAGATGACGATAATCTTTATGACAAAAGAGTGAGAAAATAAAATGTGAGGGTTAAGGAATATCAGACTAGAATGAGCAATAAGGAGACCATGGGGTCAGAAGAAAAACCATAAACAATAACAGGGAGTCGTTTTCAAACTCAGCTAGAGAGGAACAGGCTCAGTATTAAGATGGTGAAATCACAGGATGTAGGTGAAAGTTCAAGTGTGTCAGTAAAGTATAACCTTCACATTGCTCTTCTGTCTCTCTGGCCCCTCAGGTGACAAACGTCTGTCAGACCTCTCCTACGACGGAGGTGCAGGTGAGCTGATTCAGCCCCACGTCATCGACCAGGCCATCAACAGTGCCATCAGCTACCTGGGGGCAGAGTCGCTCCGGCCTCTGGTCCAGACCTCCCCGGCCTCCTCTTCCGATGTGGGCCTCGGCTCCATGTACCCCCTTCACAAGCAAGCTCCCGAGGGCCACACGGGGACGGGCCACAGCCTGTCAGCCAAAGACAGCGCGGCCGAGAACCTGCTGCTGCTCTCCAACTCCAAGTCTGCGTCCAGCGAGAAGGACGGCTCGCCCAGCCACAGCGGCCAGGACTCCACGGACACCGAGAGCAACAACGAGGATCGTCCGGGTGGGACGGCCCCCGGCCTCATCTACCTGACCAACCACATCACCTCGGGGGTGAGGAACGGCGTGCTCCCTCTGGTGAAGGAGGAGCAGCAGAGGCAGTACGAGGCCATCCGTGCCAGCATGGAGATGGCCTCCGAGGGCTTCAAGGTGGTGACGGCAGACGGGGAGCAGGTGAGGGCGTACCGGTGTGAACACTGCCGCGTTCTCTTCCTGGACCACGTCATGTACACCATTCACATGGGCTGCCATGGCTTCAGAGACCCCTTCGAGTGCAACCTCTGCGGTCACCGGAGTCAAGACCGATACGAGTTCTCCTCTCACATAACGCGAGGGGAGCATCGCTACTGAGCCCCCGACGACCAGACAACGACACACACTTTCCTACAGACAAACAGGTGTACATCTGGAAAAACATGCCACACACACACGCTCCCTCATTGGCATGCACCTGAAGTAAATGCATAGAAATACAAAATGTAAAAATACACTGTTGATGTCTGAAAGTTGTGTTTTTTTATACAAAGTATGCATGTTTGTTAAACACAGATAAATGTATATTAAAAAAAATCCATTTATTTTCATTTCAAATACCATGCTGAAAAGGTTCACGTAATGTTCAGCGAAGGCAACACAGCAGCGTTACTGTGCCACGTCCTACATAAGTTTTAAATCGTGTATTTACAGTGTACAGCGTTTCCAATGTTTTTTTTCTTTTGGAAAACCAGGCAGCAACTTTTTATCCAGATTTAAAATAGAACAGATTTCCACATTACATTTACGAACCTCTGTTCTGAAGCGTCTGAAATGTCAGTAAAAGATTCTATTCTGCAGTTGTTATCAGTGCAGTAAAACACACTTTACTCTCGGTATTAAATGCGATCAATAGAAACTTAACAATCCATGTAGATAACGCCACATTTCCTTCCAAGGTTTCAACATGTTCCTGTATTTGTAACAACCTACATATTATTTATATCACATTTACACGCCTGTCTGTTTTTGTATTTATTACGGTGATCGATGTTTGTCTGTAGAGTAGTTAATAAATGCTGCATCTCTTTCTGTCCAACTGTACTAAATGTGTTTGAGGTGAAAACATGACTGCTGCTGGAAGCTTTTTTCAGTTTGATCGGAAGAAAATGTTATCCTGCCCTTTTGTTTTATACCCGATGGCTAAGATTTGTGTCCCTCACAAAATGAAAATGAGCCATTGGAAGTTTGAAGAAGCTTTATGCTTGCAAAAATATCAATAAAGGATATTTTATATATGCACAAAAAGTGGGGAAGTGTTTTTTTTGTAGTAATAGTGTAGTAATAAGGAGAAAACAGAATTTATTCTTGAGAAAATTGTTTTATGAATAGAGACATACTTACCAACCGACCTGCAGCTACTTGGGATCATCTTTATATTTATGTATTTATATGGATATTTTATGGCAATGGTATATGTGTTTTATTGGACAGTTTTTCTTAACATGACTATATTAAGCACTTGTCAAAGAATATGGAAATGTCTGTATTATTAAACTGTTCAAAGTCTACCTTAAATTAGGTCCAGCTCAGGAAAATGATTCCTTGAGTTCATGCAAAGTTTCCCTGCGTGTTACTGTGTCGTTTTGCCTCCTTAAGAAATATGGAGATTTCACTTCACACTCTCGAGCCGTCTGAAATAATTAAGTTTAGATGTCATTCAAGATGCTGCTCACTGCTGCCTGTCAAGGAAGAGCCAAAAAAAGAGTGAATGACTGGCATTTGAGTACAAATTAGAAGAACACTGAACACACTGAAAGAACATATACAGTGGGAGGTGAATAAATAAACGCTTCTCCACATGCTGTCCAATTACCATGTGTGGTTGCAAAGTATAGTCTAGATTTGGCAAAAAAGCTAATTTCCTTTAAATGTTGATCTTTACTTAAGTGTTTTTGTAGTTATAAACCATAATGTCTATAATTTCCAACTAAAAGCATGTTCCCATATTCTCTTAAAGTTCACAAGGATACCAAACAGACACAGAATAGAAGGCTAACACATCACAGCGGCATTTGTCTGCTCAGAGACCCTCGTGTTAAAATTGTGTCATCAAGGGAGTACTGGTAGCATAAGCAGCGCACACAGAAGGGTGTTTATGAGTGTGGAGCACACACACACACACACACACACACACACATACGCCAGCATGTCGACATGTGCTGTGTCCAGGACCTGAAGAGTCCCGCCGGCCTTCTGAGGAGCGGCAGCAGCAGAGAGCTGGGACGGAGAGGATCAGGCACTGGAGCAGAAGGCAGGGGCCGGGGCTCTGAGGGCCAGGCCTGTCTGGTGAGGCTCAGCCGAGGCCGACAGAGGAGCTCGGCGGCGTTGTGCTGCGACAGCCTCGTCCAGATGGCTGCTGTGTGATTTTTGCAGAAACGGGAAGCAGCTGTGGCCAGCGCAGAGCCCCCCCCCCCCATGCTTGACTGGGACCCAACAGGGGTGGAAGGGCATTTGCATGAGAGGGATAATCTGGCCAACCAACTCTGGCCCTGCCAGAATCCCAAATCTCACTTCCCCTTTCAGTCAGCCAGCTGACTGAAATACTCCTTTAAGAATCAGATTTAACCACTTCCAATTGTGCTGTTAACAGGATCCAACAACATGTTAGTACTTTTTCACACTTTACATGACTGTGTCCCATTAATGGACAGCCATAACAGAATATTCACTGGAAAACTTGAATTTGGTCACTGTTTCAATTAGTGTTTCTCAACATGAGGGGGCCGAGTGCACAATTAAATGTCACGTTGATTGCCTCTCTTGGCTTTTCTTAACATGACTGGTTGTCTGTTTGGGAATGGAAGTTAATCGTAAAAACTAAGATTTCTTAATAAATGAGCTGTTCTTACCCAGTGGTGGAAAGTAAACAAATACACTCACTCAATGACTGTACAGGTACAATTTTGAGGTACGTGTACTTTACTTGCGTATTTCTAGGACTACTTTATACTTCTACTCCACTGCATTTCAGAGAGAAATACTGTACCACTACATTTATTTAACAGCTATAGTTACCTGTTACTTTTCAGATTAAGTTTTTTTTGCATTCAATACATCGGATTGTTTTATGAAAGATCAGAATCGGAATCAGAGATACTCTATTGATCCCCGAGGGGAAACTCTTTGTAACAGCAGCTCACTGTCACATCAGTGCACACAAGAATGGAAGTACTAAGCAAAAAAATATAATGCACTATAATACAGGTTAAGTACCAACGTTTCAAATTTAAATAATTGTAAAGTACAAATTGGGTTAACCGGTTGAGCATAATATTACAGTGTAAAGTAATAGTGCATGAACTGTCAAGTTCCGTGAAGCTTATTAAGAATATAATGAGACAGTGGATATTGCACAGCAGTACTAGAAGTATAAATAAATATCAAAAAATTAAATTGAAAACAGGGTATATTGCACAGTAGTTTTAACACAGAATATTACACGCCCCTGGTCACGTTTCAGATGTCTGTGAGTTGTTAGCAGTTCCACCAAAGAGACATTTCTCCTCTAAACCTTTCAAATGGTCTCATTTGAACAGTTTGAGGCCAAAAGAGTAATATTATCCATATTTTACCAAAAACCAAAGATCCAAAAAATGGTGATAGATGTGTCTTAACACAACTGTTTTTCCTTCTTTGGTACCGCATTAATTACGTCACAACCCCTCAGGTTTATCTTGTGAACCACTTGGAAACGCTAGACTAAACTACCTGTATATGAAGTAGTTTAAACTCCACCAGCAGTAAACCGTGAAATGCTACTGATGCACTGATGCGTCAACAGCCTTTGTAATATTAATAGTGTAACACTCACGGGGCCATTTTTCAGCAAAAGGCGTATGTTTACTTTTGATTCTTTAAAGTTGCAATCCTTAAGATTCTAGTCATTTCTACTCAGTCAGAAATGCAGCAGAGGAGCAACAGCTTTAAGTATTTACAGTGCAGCCAAACAAACTCGTGGTGTTTTAATAATAAGTCTGTCAATAATAACTGCAAACACAATCTGATTTCATGCTGCGTGCGGCTCATTTTCTGACATAAAATGTAGATAACACTGGATTACATGCTACATTGTTTCCTATGAATCCCTCGTGCGTGTGAAGGCAATTTGAATCCAGTTTGGAAATGACAGACCCCGCCACCAACAATGAAAACTACTATTTAGAGAAGTAATTATACAGTGTAAATGCACTGGAATGCTATTGCTGAAAAAACGCTGAACATAAATAATATATACTTTTATACTTTCTACTGTCAAATACTGACTTTTATTTGTACTGGAGTATTTCCAAATTGTTGTACAGATACTTTTACTTAAGCAAAGCTTTTGAGTGCTTCTTCCCCCCCCGGATCTCCAGGTTACTTAAATACCCCAAGTCTCAGGTGACACATTACGACCTCAAATTCGAATGTCAGCATTCCAAATTTAAATAAAAAAGCATATAGGCAGTAAAATCCACCCATTGTTTAATGTAATAAATAAATGCACTGTGTAATGTGTGCGACCACACAACCCCAGATGTGACCGTTGCTGCACAGCCACAGTCCAATTGAGCTACAAGCTTGTACCATATGGCACCGTTTTCAGTCCATACTCTATGGATCCCACCAGCACCAGAGGAATTCTGTGCATCTGTCCCGGTCCAGCTGTGAGGAGTCCCTGTGTTCGGTGACGCCCGGGGGGAGGGCTGTGTGACTACTTTCGCTGCTGGCTAATTCAACAAAGTTTCAATACCGTGGCCAACCACCCGCGCCTGAAATATTTAACAGGGACTTGACAAAAAGATGAAAAATAAATGAAAGTCTTTTTTTCATGGTCTTCCAGATTTTCAAAGATTGTTTCATTAAATTTACATGAGAATTTCATTTCATGTGCACAAACTATAATGGTCCTCTTCAATAGCACAGCGTATGTATGACCAGCGAGGCATTCAATTCAAAGAAACTCAGCAACGTTAAGAATCTCTGCTGACCAAAACTACCAGCTGGCGGTGGATTAACCATGTTTCCGCTGGCCATTTTAACTATAATTACTGATAGCTGAGAAATTAACTGGACACACAGTTTGAAATATATGCTTCCACACCAGCCATGAACCCTGTGGCCGAGGATCAGTACTAAAATGGATGAATCTCACACTTGTTGTTTAATAAAAGGGATGCATTGCATTACCAGATTTTCCCGTTGAGTCCACTGCTGTCTTAATCACTAACAGGAAGCGAGGCAAAGCAAACGCAAAGTTCCAGGTTTTTTTTTTTTTTTTTTTTTAACATGAGAGACCCTGGATACTCTCTGTGTTGCCCAACTTCTTCAAGACATCCAGCCTCAGGAGGACTTCAGGACTAGACTGAAGGCAAAATGTTAGAGGTGTGCAAATAAAGCTCTCAACTAAAAGATCACACAGCCCTCTGTGGATTAGATAGGGAGGTCGATCAAGTGGGGAAACGCCACAATACACTGGAGATAAATTTACTATTGATTTGCTTCACTTCTAGACATAGACAAACAAGTACATCAGGGCAAAGTTTCATTTTATTAGGAAAAAATAGAATTTTGGCAATGCAATTAATTGAAACAAACTATAGCAATGATAAAAGTTATGTCCTGACATGCTGTGTATAAGGCATATAGACAGTATATAGGTGAGAACATCTCTGGTAATAAATAGTGAAGATGCTGAATGTCCTCAGGAGTATTACAAAAAGGATGCTAACTGCTATGAAGGAATTTAAACAGAGATCACTGCTTCATTTGGAACACAGTTCATATACCCAACATTGTGCCTAATGCTTACACCAAACCCCAAAGCAACAACAAAATGAATATCTAAACAGAACAGTCGGGCCATTACAAACTCCTGAAAACAAAGTGAATGCATAATGCAAGATGCTGGGATCAATTTTCCGAGCAATTCCTCCAAATGAAAAGTCTTTCATTCGCTCACCACAAAGATCACTGTGAACAAGAACAACAAACTATAACAAGTATATGGCTGCGTTTCAGACATTTCCAAACACTATGTTAACACACTTGTTTCAGCTGATATGTTTATATTTGAGTTGATCCAACTGTAAGGTCATGTTCTAGGCAACAGTGTATGCTGCCCCTGCTATTTTGTCCACCCACTCTATGTGCCTTGTGCGCAACAAAGAAAATATTTAGGATGTATAGATTTATCCAGAGCTGAACTGTTGATCGCAACTCAATTCAAAATAACATGCCCAACTTTAACCGAGGTAGAGGATCGTCAGGATGAGGAGCCAAGTTTAACGACCACATCCAAAAGTCTTATTCCACTCTTCATACAGCTCCAAGTCTTTAGATGAGACGCTGGGTCGTACCGTCTTCAGAGCCTCCTGGAAGTCACTGTAGAGGATTGGTCGCACCTGATCCGCGGTGATAGTGGCGATGTCACTGAGCTGGATGCTGCGGATGGGCCCCAGAGCCGCCTCTCTACATAGCTGAGTCATATCAGCCCCTGAAAAGCCCTTGGTGGCTGCTACCACGCTCTCCAGCTCTTGCTCTAGCAGCTGGTTCTTCTCTCGAGCCATGAGGTTGGTCACTATCTGCCATCGGCCGGTAGCCTCGGGCAGGGGGATGTATAACCTCTTTGCCAGGCGTCGTCGGGCCGCCTCGTCTATCTCTTGAGGCCGGTTGGTGGCGCCCACCACCAGGATGCGGTCCTCGGCTGCCGTGGCTGCCCCGTCCAGCTGAACCAAGAACTCGGTCTTTATCCGACGGGATGAGTCGTGCTCCCCGTCTGTCCGCTGGGACAACAGTGAGTCAATTTCATCAATGAAAATGACAGCAGGCTGGTGGCAGCGGGCAATGGCAAACAGGGCTCGCACCATTTTCTCTCCTTCACCCACCCACTTGGATGTGAGCGATGAAGCGCTGATGCTAAAGAAGGTGGCACCTGACTGGCAAGCTATGCATTTTCCTATCAGAGTTTTTCCGGTCCCTGGGGGCCCAAACAACAAGATGCCTTTGGGTGGACCACGGAGGCCAGTAAAGATGTCAGGTCGCAGCATGGGCCAAACCACAATCTCCTTTATGGTGGTCTTGGCAAACTCCAGGCCTGCTATGTCATCCCAGGCAACAGGAGGCCCGTGGTCCATGATCTCACTCATGATCAGCTCGATTATCTTTGGCTCAAAGTTTTTCAGACGCTCATCCAGGATCTGAGGTTCCCGATTGGAATTACTGCTCGCCGCACCTTCTTCCTCCTCCTGTCGTGGAAGAGGTGAGACAAACTTAGAAAATGCACCTCGGGGCCTGTTAGCACCCAGAGACTTCTTTACAGTTGCTGCCACCCCAGTGCTCTGACCTCTCGGTGCCTGATGGGAATGCTTTTTCAGTTGATCAACAACAAGCTGCTCGCGAGCCGTTTTAAAGTTGCTTCCAGGTCGCGGGTCAGTGCCTGCTTGATCTCCGTGTTGCCCCCTGCCACCCTCCCCTCCATCTGGGTTGTAAAAATTCTTCCGCTTAGATGGGTTGGAGGTGGGGAAGAAAGAGGACTGATAGGTTTGTGCGCCCCCTGCAGGGCCAGGGTTTCCCTGTGGAAGAACTGAAGGAGGATGACTAAACGCAGACTGCGCTCGGGAGAATGAGTTTGGATTACCGGAGATCCCCTCAGAGCCTCTTGGCCTCTCTGACGTACTATTAGGAACAGGATTACAGCAAGTGTAGTTCACCTCTGTTTTACGCTGTGGTGGTCCTACAGGTTTGAACAATGCAGCCTCTGACCTGACGGCAGTAAAGGGAGCAGACAGGGAGCTGCCTCTGCTCTCTTGCCCAACAGATATGTTAACATCTCCTGGTGCCACCAGAGAGCCTCCTTCCCCCGTCCCAGCCTGGATCATCTTCTGCACGCAGGGGAGCTCCAGCACACTCTCCGTGGTCAGGGACGATTCCCATTTGTCGCTGTAGTTCCTCAGACTGCGGGCCAGATGCAGCGCGCTCTCTGCATAGTTGTTAAGCCCTGTGCGGGGGTCATCCGAGTCCAGCACTGCGGCGTAGCGCTCCGAGTAGGTACTGAGCAGGCTGGCCATGCCGGCCTGAGAGAGCTGGGAGCTTGCCCATGCATACTGAATGGAGAGGATATGGGCCCGATAGGCATCGGCCGTCTGTTCAGGTGTACAGTTGCCAGATGAAATGTCAAGGGACCTCCTCTGCCATTTGTCCAGGTGTGCGCCACTCATGCCTGGCCTGCTCCAGTCTGGCGAAGGAGAGGGGACAAAGGTTATTAAAAATACATTACCTCAGTAAAAGCCAAGGCGCACACCACCCCGGACCCAAACACACGAAAAAAGTTACATCTCATTACACTGCATTCTGTGATACGTATGGGCGTTTGATACGGGGACAGTTGATTTAGTATTGCACTTTGATATACAACTAGGCTAAATATCTAATTTGATGGATATGTAGCTGTACTACAGGGTAGGTTCACTGGCAAAGCTGCTGCGGTGTCCTTTAACTTTTGGGTTAGCTATTATTCACTCGACTGACAAGAGAAATCTAGCTTAGCCTCCATTACATGCAGTTATAAGGACCTGAGGTAACTTGCATTAGTTAACGTTAAGTGCTCCACTGAAAATACCCCGCACCGCACCACAGGCCGCAACACTGAGGATGAGGGGCGTCACTTACTATTAAGGGTATCCTCTTATGATATTATGCCAAAGATAAATAGGCGCTACACCACAAACACGGGTTTTATAACGTTGACTAGTTGAACGCTGTTGTACCGTAACTAACGTCAGACGTGCAGTTGTTCCCGCCGCCTGTTTCTTCCCCAACGGTAACGACTTCCTGCCACGTCCCAATTCGTTCTTCGAAAACCCAAAGTGAAGTCTTTGAGCATCGCTTTCACCTGATGCAGACACCCAGCCACAGCAGACCCAACTCTGGCTTTATTTAGTTGCGAAGACGTCGACTTTAAATGAAAATATGTGGACAATACAGAGCTAAACTGAATCAAATAACTTGTTTGAAAATATCGGAACGGGACCGGCGACTGGGGAGTGCTCCGTTTCTCCTCCGGGTTCGCCCGGAGACTAACGTTCGTCACCATCTATTAACGTGTCATTGAGCCGCGCTATCAGTTTCCATGTAACGTTAAGCTAAAGCTCCTTAATTACTGATAATTAATGAGAAACTACGAGGCAAACTTACAAAGAGTGAGAACTATTTTCTAGAGTTATAAAACTTGTCGCCGAGCCCGGACTATGGCTTCACCCATAGACCGAATAAGGCTTCCTAGCGGCTAATTTCTACAGAGGTCTACGTCGCCATCTTGTGGCCACAACGCGCTAAAACAAATGTAATAATACATGTCGCTTTATCGTCTTGCATGCTGGGAAATGTAGTACCAACGTTATTGAAATTCAAGTCGGCGACTGGATTCCGACCTATATTATTATTAAAGAAACCACACAAATACATAAATTGCATTCCAAGTTATGTACATTTACTTGTGTTATGTAAAAAAACAAACACTTAAGTGTCAACTACCCGTGGTATCAGTGTACGCGTAAACTACACTAACCACAACCGCGGAGCTTTTTGTTTATGCCGTCGACAGTGGATGACAGCTGCTGCAGCGCTTCCGAGAATACGACGCTGTTGGGATAATAGGCTGCGTGTGTGACATTGTATAGCGAACTAGCTAGTTAGTTCATATTTCGCACTGTTTATTCTGTCTAACGTCTTTGCCTTTGAGGAGGGTTACTGGAAAGCTTTCCCTGATAGCTGCTCACAGTGGCCGCAATCCGCTAGCTAACGTTGTAGCTAAACCGGAGATGGGACGTAACGATAAATTAATCCGGACGGGACCAGCCCCATGAGCCGGTTGCAGCAGTTAGTCACACCCTTGTCTGGGGGTTACTGAAGGAACCCTGCTTGATGAGCAATATTACATTGCTATCCTTCACATGATACGATGTTTTGGATAAATAAACGCTAGCCTCTGACTTCTGAAGTGGAGCTTCGGAGCAATAGCGTGAGTTAACTGGCAGGTGTGGACTGGATATGACTGACTCATCACTATGGCACGGACAGAGGAGATAACCCCGAACAGTCTGTCTGCTGCTGCGGTGCCGACCAGATAGCCTCACAACTGGCGTGACGGCTACGTTGTTCAGCGTTACACAGTCAGTCGTTTCTGCTATATACTTCGTCGTCGACGTGTTCAATTATGAATTCCCAGATATACACCTTTGTCACCCGTGACGACAACAGCACAGTTTATGCAGAAGTTTCCAAAATCCTCCTCTCAACTGGACAATGGAAGAGGCTGAAAAGAGACAATCCCAGATTCAACTTGATGCTTGGTGAACGGAACAGACTGCCCTTTGGACGTCTAGGTAAATTGTGTGTGTGTGTGTGTGTGTGTGTGTGTGTGTGCGCTGTATTAAGTGTATGCCCACTCAGGATGAGACAGCTGCTGTGACTGTGCAGGGCTGCTTGCTCAAGCATTCCTGTGGAAAGACTGTGTCTCTCGTTGAGATGCGCAGCCAAGGCTCGGAGCCCACACATGTGGGTGCTTTAATGCCTTTTAATATGTCCCCACTTGGACTTTATAGGTCACGAACCAGGACTGGTGCAGCTGGTGAATTACTACAGAGGAGCAGACAGGCTCTGCAGAAAGGCGTCCTTGGTCAAGTGTGTATCTGTATTTGTCTTTGCCATCATTCATAGTTACTAATGTACTTTTTTGTAAATGAATTATTCAAACGGGGTTTGCATTAGCTGACCATTTCCATTTCCCTTCTTTACCGTCAGGCTAATAAAGACAAGCCCAGAGCTGTCTGACTCCTGTAACTGGTTCCCAGAATCCTACATCATCTATCCTACTAACCTCAACACTCCTGTTGCTCCGGCTACGAATGGCATTAGCCATCTGAAGAGCAATCCCAAGACGGATGAGCGGGAGGTTTTCTTGGCCTCCTATCACTCTAAAAAAGAAAGTGGGGAGGGCACAGTGTGGATAGCCAAGTCTTCTGCTGGAGCTAAAGGTAAAATCTGATGTCCACGTTAAATTGGTTTAAATTCAAGATACAAGCAAGCCTTAGTCAGGCATTTTCCCTTCAGTGTTTTATTTAATTATATTAATTTGACTCAAAGAGATCACATACTCCTTCTGAGCTATTTTGAAAAGTTGTGCTCTGCTAAAAAACACCCATTTTCCCTTGATAAATCCCCTTTCATGTGATCAACTGCTTGTATTCTTTACAGTTTTAAATTGAGGATTTGGTGGGTGGAATCAGTGGCTGCTCAACACATTTGTTGTTTTATTGCAACAGGTGCTGGTATTTTGATATCCCACGATGCTAATCAGCTGCTGGAGTACATTGATAATCAGGGACAGGTTCACGTTATTCAGAAGTACCTGGAGAAACCTTTGCTTCTGGAGCCGGGACGCCGGAAGTTTGACATCAGGCAAGTCTTTTTATGTTTGACACAAACCCACAGAGAATGTGCTAGTCTGTCTTGACTTGGTAACTGAGGCTCATGTGGGGCTATGCTATGCTATTGCTAGGAGCTGGGTGCTAGTGGACCATCAATACAACATCTATTTATACCGGGAGGGTGTGCTGCGGACTTCCTCAGAGCCCTACAACAGTTCAGACCTCCAGAACATGACCAGCCACCTGACGAACCACTGCATCCAGAAGGAGCACTCCCAGAACTACGGACAATATGAGGAGGGGAACGAGATGTTCTTTGATGAGTTCAGGCTGTACCTGCTGAACACTCACAGCGTCACCCTGGAGACCACCATATTACCTCAGATCAAGCAGATCATAAAGTAGGTCCTTCTTGTTTTTGCTGCAGTGTGTGTTTTTGGATCTCGTCTTATAGATAGCTTAGCTTTCTGTCCCAGTTGACTGTGAGTAAATACCGTATTCTTGTCAAGTCACTTGGCTGGTCAACACCATCTTCCTCTTCTAGATGGCTGGAAACAAACACGAGAGATGAGATGAGACAATGTTGTTGTTGTAGTAGGAGGACATGTGGCAAATGTGAAAGCCAGTGGCTTCAGCTTGTAAATAATTGAGATCTGTACTGGTCCATCATCATATTTTCTTCGAGGAACTTTGATAGGATTGTTGAACAAAAAGACAACGTCCTTAGTTTTCTAGGTGCTTTGACTTTCGAAATTCACCCTTTATGAATGATGCGTGATGTCGGTGTGTCTGTTAGTCAACCACTTTACACAGACATTCATGGTCCCCAGAGGATGTAATCTACTAAAGTTTGGTGATCCCCTGACTTTTCCTCTACCACCATCATGAGGTTGACATTTGTGGTTCAGAGTGAAATATCTCGACAACTCTCAGATGGATTGCCATGGAATCTTCTACAAATATTAATGGTCCCTAGTGGACAATTGCTAATGACTTTAGTGACCCCTTAACAATACCTGTGATGCCACCATCAGCTAAAAATATCATTTGGTCCATTACTTGGATTTATGACCAAATACCTAAAAATCCGATGACATCAGCCTCGTCTGTACTTTATGTTCAGTGCTTATTAGCAAATGTTAGCATGCTAACATGCTAAACTGACACAGTGAACATGGTAAACATCAACATGCTAGCATTGTCATTGTGTCTCAGAGCCGCTAGCATGGCTGTAGTTTTGCTGACGGGATTATTAGTGAGACAAAAGCAATTCATGTCTGAAATCTGACCTGGGCAGAAGGCATTTTTATTGTGCTTTTCCTTTTCAAATGGCAGGAGAAGTCTGTGAGGGTCAGTGGCCGCTTAATACCTGAAATGTTCCTAATGAATTGGATCACGCGTTTGCACATGGCATAAAGTTGTTGAGATGTTCGTTGTTAACAGCCCAGATGATGGGAAATTATTTTGCTGTCTCGTTTTGCAGGAGCTGTCTGACATGTATTGAGCCGGCAATCAGCACCAAGCACCTGTCCTACCAGAGCTTCCAGCTCTTTGGATTTGATTTCATGGTGGACGAGAGCTTCAAAGTGTGGCTTATTGAGATCAATGGAGCTCCAGCCTGTGCACAGTCAGTAAAATTCAAAAATTTGTTTTTCTTAGCATCCCTTTCAGTTTTACCTACCACATTTTCTCCATCTAGAGATCTTACAGTCTTGTACTGTACTGTGTCTGCTGCTCTGTTCCTCTAGTCTACATTTAGATGGACTTTTTCTGGGCTTCTGTTTACAATGTGGGGGAAACTATTTAATTATATATACATGGCTTTGCTGAAATGTTGTAATATTTGTTTGTTTGTGGTTCTTCTTCCATGGAGGCTCAGAGTCAGAAACAAACCATTGTAACTAAGCTAAACATTTTAATTTTGTTCTTCATGAATTTTTGTTTTTAAAATCTTTGCCTTTTAGTGAACTTGTAGTTTTCCAATGCAAAAGTGTCATGTGAATTAATTTCAATTACTATTATAAGATATGAAATCACTCGCAGCCAGTGGCGGGCTGTGAATGTTTCCTATAGACTTTATTTAAACTCAATAAGTCAGTTACACAAATGTGAGGGCAAGCTGACACTTCCTTTTTTCCCCCCCCCCCCCCCTCCACCAGGAAACTGTATCCAGAGCTATGTCAAGGTATTGTGGATGTGGCCATTTCCAGTGTCTTCACCCTGAACAGTGGCGGTGACTGTTCATCTGCTTCTTCTTCACCTTATTCCTCCTCCCCCTCCTCCATGTTCACCACCAACTCCTGCTCTTCTCCCAAACTGCGAGCGCCTCTTCATGTGGGCCCTTTCACTCGACTGTAAGCACACAGATATTCCCCCTCGTCTCCTCTGTACTAGAAGCTTCTTCATGCGGTCCTCACTCCTAAACTCTTCCTGAGAAGTAGCATACGCCAGCGAGCCGAGCCTTTTAGTTGTACCTTGCCTGTCGCACCTGGTGGGAATCTTTCTTTCTATGGAAAATCGCTAAACTGCAGAAATGACCTCTGCTCTCCTGATTTTGCATCTTACGAATGTGAGGTTGGTTATGAACTGATCAACAAACTTTGTGGGAGTTTCTGAATGAGGACAGACGCAAATCCATCTTAGGTCCACCACCAGTTTCTCCCCAAGCAGATTAATGGAGGTCTGAAGGATGCAGAGACACACCAACTGAGACTGTAGTGCCTTACATTTCCAGCCACGCTCCCTTAAAAACGATTGCCAGTTAGCTTGCTCTGTTACTGTGACTTGTACTTGTTCTATAAGCCCTTGCACTGTTGCTCAGTAAAGTCAATGCGGTCATGAGTAGTCCACAAGAATTAGCATATTACAGATCTCGTGGAATCTGTGTAATTTTGAATTCTCATCCGACACTCCGTTTCTCGTTTACCTTTTTTTTATTGCAGCTTGCCTGCAGCGATCTGTACCCTTTACTTTCATACTACTCATACTCATACTTTCAGCTACTCGTATGGATATGTTTAAACTTAAAAATACTAATATACCAAGCTAAACATTCAAGATGTCAAGGTTTTCCTTGATAATCAGCATTCCTCTTAACCATGTGGACACACCATGTTATTTACATTCAGGGAAGCTGTGTGGCATAGGTGGACAGGGAGACCGTCCTTCATCTGGTAAACCCAGGTTAAAGTCCGTCCCAACAAGTTCCCGACCTCTGACCTCTGTATGGCAGAGAGGAAAGAGAACTCTCATAAGGGGATCATTAAAGTATTAGCCTACATTATTCTGCTCTAAACAAATTCTTTACAAAAGAGTCCAGTGAGAGACACTTTGATGTTTTATTTTCATTCGAAGAGCGCATGTTTGTGTGAAAGCATGTAGTGGTGGTATGCATCCTCATACAAGCCACCACAGCACCTTGTGCTTCAGTTTGTAACGAGCTGCCCTAATGTCTGTGTTTTATTTCTGATGGATGAAAAGGTAGACTGTCATTGTAAAGTGTTGTCAAATAATGTGTGGAGTATGTTTTTGAACTGTGGAAATGAAAGTAGAGTAGATTGTACAGTGTGTGTGTGTTGTTGGTTATTAAAAGCACTTAAGGGCCCGATGAAATGAAACTGAACACAATAAACATTTACATATAAGATACCTGAGCTGATGGAGACCAAAAACATACAACCCTCATTCATACTTCTTACACTGGTCTGGTAAAACATATTGTGTCTGAGGTCAGTGGTCAGCCAGCGGCTGCGAGGAAGTCACAGTGTACAGACACAGGTCTTCATCTCGCCGCTGACTCTTCTTCACCTACCACTGGTTTTTGATCATGTGACCGTCTGACACTTTCTGAACTCTTGTTTTTGTTTTTATCATGGTTGCATTTCATGAACGACTTGATTTTTCTTTTGTTTCATGGGGTCCTTTAAAATACTTCAATTTTTCACTTTTCTTTTGACTAAATCTCTTTGTGAATAGATGCGACCTTAGAGGTGTAACTGTCAAGATGATTAGCGTGAAATATACTTTATGTTACTGTTTGGACAGTTTGTTAGAAAGGAATGTTTAGTTTTTCCGTAGACATGAAACTTTAAATTAGCTAAAACACTGAGTAAGTCATTATAGGACTTTTAGTAGGTAGGTCTAATAATGTTATCTAATCTCTGCTGTTCCTCTCTTTTAACCTCAGTTCAAATGTGTGTGGATTTACTTCCTATGTTGTGAGTAACATACGTTAAGGGATCAGAGAATTTATTTATGTATTTTAATTGCTGTGTATTTGTGTTTACAAGATGACTCTGGGGAATGAAGGATATGCTGAAGGTCAGACAGAAGGAATGGTTACAGAGCAGGTTACACTTACACACAAAATTCAATCCTGTTATTATAAAGATGAATCCCAGTAACACAAGAACATATGATGAATCAGTTTCTGTGCTGTAGCCCTGCTGCAGTTCAAATTATGTTTGTAAGTTTAGAAAGATACTGATGTAAGTAGAGAATGGATATTTGTGTCATTGTGTTGGCAAATGGATAATACATGTTTGCTGATTTGTGAAATATCAAAAGAAAACTTATCAGTATTTGTTTTTATTAAATTTGTAGGGAAAAGTCTTTCCTTCAAAGGGAAGGGTGCCTTAGGAGGGAATTGCATATTGATAAAAAGAAGCAATGGGCCTCCAGAATTTAAACGCACCTTCATTCATTTGTTTGTATCCAAGTGTGTTTTCCTCATTCATTATTAGACCTCTTTTCAATTCAATGATGTCATTTCCTCTTATTCAGAGTTTCTTTGCACATCTGACCCTGTTGATCGTGTTTTTCTCCCGTGTTTCTTATTTTTCCAGGATTTCCCCATATTTACCAAAGATAAAATTCATGCTGTATTTTCAGTGTCAACTAATGTCTTGTAGTTGCTATAATCTGGACTTTATCACATCAGCTGGCCAACGTGATCCAAAAACCAAGTATCATATGCAGATGGATGTCTGTGCTGTGTTTTTGTTAGGTGATGTTTTATCCAAAATCTTGCATGGAGATTTGTCTTTATCAGAAATAGTATTACTAGAATAAAACATATTACCAAGCTTCTGTCACATGTACATGTATATGCCTTACATGGTCCATTTGATTTCCTCCTGCTTTCAGTCTTTATGCTAAGCTAAGATAAACCTATCCCAGACCAACTCTGTACTGGACACAGAGATGAAAGTGATATCCATCTTCTCGTATGACTAAGACGTAAACAAGTTCATTTATCTAAATGATGGACCGTTTCTCTAATAGAATATATATGGTGAAATGTTATTAACACATGGATAGATGTAGGCAGAATGTCCACTTTGCTCGGTTTCTCTCGGGTAAAGTTATTTAACTAGATATTTTTGATGTATTGTAAAGCATATACAGTGATAGTCAGATTAACCTATTGGGGGTCCCAGAGCAAAGGTTTCCTGCTGGACCCTGATTGATCATCTCCAAAAATGCATTCAGATTCAGATAATTTTATTAATATTATTATTTCTTTTATTTTAATATTTTGGAATAACCCAAAGGAAACGGGAAGTTTAAAGCAGTTATTTCCCACAGGTTACATACAATGTCTCAGAAGGCCACAGGCCCTCTGTGGGGCATAACCACTCCCAACATTAAACATCACCCTTCAATTTCCAGCTTCAGGCTCATCAGCCTGTCTGACACTCTTTTCACCTCTAGAACATTCCTCACAAACTCCTCTTTCAGGATAACTCCTACTCCGTTTCTCTTCCTATCTGATCCATGGTAGAACAACTGGAACCCTGCTCCTAAGCTTCTAGCCTTGCTACCTTTCCACCTGGTCTCCTGGACACACAGTATGTCCACCTTCCTTCTCTGCATCATGTCAATCAACTCTCTAGCCTTCCCTGTCATAGTCCCAATGTTCAAAGTCCCTACTGTCAGCCCATAGACTTTACATTGTGATGATGATGGCCTGTGAATAGATGCTGTAGTGCAGCCTGAGTAATAGGGTTAGGTTAAACGGCACCATCTGGTGTATCATTTAAATGCTTACATTTCGTCCAAATGAAGGTGGCAGCATTAAGTAACCCAAAATAAAATGTACTGTAATATCAACTGATTATACCTTCCCTGCAGGTGCATTCAGGTGTGTGTATAGTACGTGAGGCTTTTATAGGCAAGACAAATGTATCTATGTTGCACATTTTATTACATGTAAACACAATGTGCTTAACATTAATGTCCACTTTGATTGGCAAAACTACCGAAGTGCAACACAATCTTTTATTTTATTTTAGTATGCTAGCAGAACGGCTCTTGTAAGTGATCGGCCTCCCTGTTTGGTCATGAATGCAACATCTCAATAACTGTTGGATAAATTGTCACGGTTGAAACATTTGTGTGCCCCTCAGGTGTAATTGTAATACTTTTGGTGGTCCTCATGCAGGTCAACATTTTAATATTTTGGTTTACGGCCTCAGCTATACTTTGTGTTCAGTGATAACTAAATTAACACACTAAATTAAGATGAGGAACATGGTCAACATCATACCTGCTAAACATCAGCATGTCAACTTATGAGTTTGATAGGCGCAGTTTGAAACTAAAGGTTGGGGGTTAACAAAAAAGGAGGAAGTGTAATTTGTACAACAGATGCTTTGGGTTTATATAAAAATTAATAATCCCAAGTTATGATAACAATTATCATATATATAAAAAAACATAAAGCTATCTTGTTGGTTTCTTATTGTCAATAAGACACACAGGGTTGATATTATTCCAAAGTGCATGTCAACTTTGTTTACAGTCCAGTTTTGTTTTGAGTAAAAGTAATACGAGTAATACTTTGTAGAGTTCAGTCAGGTTGATAACCTTTTAAGAAAACAAAACACACTGCCATTACTTTCAAACAAAGACAGCCACTTTTTAAATTAAACATTTTCTTATATACTCTACCTATTCCCTTGAAGTATATTTCTACACTATATTCATTTAATTAGGCCTATACTTAATCAAAATCTTTATTCTCTATACTGTGTATGCTGCTAAACATTGCCAATCAATCATTTAATATTAGATTATCTTATATTACTACAATGACAGGCATTTCCAACATCAATAGGCCTACCAAATCTTTGATCAATATTTATGATTCATTTCATAAGCGCGAGCTGAACACTCTTTTCGTCTCTTTCTTTGCTGGACACAGATTCTTATAAGTTTTGTTTTCCTCGCCCTTCAGCGGTGCGCCGATGTAAAAGCACTGAAAACTGAAAGCAACTTAAGTTCTTAAGTACTTTACATTATCTGAGGTTCAATTCAACAATGCATTCTGTTTAATAAATAAACAAGTAAACAAGTGCATGAATCCCTACAAGCATTTTTGGCTAAGTGATTTTTTTGGGTAAAAGAAAAGGAAATTATTGTTTGCAGTGTTCTACTGCAAACACATTGCTCGCAAATAATCTAATATTAAAGATCTTTAATCAGAATCGTAATTACTTTATTCATCCCCAAGGGGAAATTCTATTTGTTATAGACATGCAAACGACCAGTGGAAGACAATAGACATTTTAAATAAAATACAATAAAGGTACAATAAAGATAAAGTAAATACAATAAGAAAAATACAATAAATATAAAATACAATAAGATAAGAGTGTAGAAATTATCAATTAAACCCCCGATTTACATTATAACTTAAATATAAACTATGAATGTCCCTCACAATCTATTTACATAATACACATGATCATGTACATGTACAGTTTACAAGTTTAAAGTTCACGTTCTTGCCCCAGTCCAGTTCATTGTCCAAAAACACACCCAAGTACTTGTACTCCTTCACCACGTCCACACCGATCCCCTGGACGGAGATGGGGGTCACAGCAGCTTTGGTTCTCCTCATGTCCACCACCAGTTCCTCACTCTTCATCACGTTGAGCTGAAGGTGGTTCTTCTCGCTCCAGGCGACAAAGTTGTCCACAGCAGTCCTGGACTCCCACCTGTCGCCACCGCTGATGCATCCAACCGCTGCAGAGTCTTCAGAGGACTCTGGCAGGGCTCTGTGCAGTAGTTGAAGTCTGTGGTGTAGAGGGTGAAGAGGACAGGAGAGAGGACGGTCCCCTGCGGCGCCCCGGTGTTGCTGATGACAGTGTCAGACACACAGCTCTGCAGGTCTGCCAGTGATCTGCCTGCATCACTGCCAGCTCAGAAGGTTTAATATTCTCAGCACACTGTTACTGCCAGTCCTGCTTTCAAAACAATACATTCTTACATATTTGAGGATGGGACACATTCAGGAAGGACCAGCAGCTGTTTACCTGCTCTAGTGAATTAGTTTTATCCATTAAACTTACAAGAGGAAGCACTGTCTTTTCAATGGGGACAAGTAAAAATGGACCCCCAGACATATAAGTACTGGATGATTTGTGGCTCTGTTATGGTTCTTGGTTGCAACAATGACCACAATGACTAGTTAGATCATTTGTTGTAGTAGTATTTGGCATAGAGTAATTACTCTATGTTAAAATAGACTCCGATGGAATATTTATTTGGGATGAACTCATCTGAAATAAATAAAGAATCTAAAAATAAACAGTAGTCTTTCAGATGGTTCTGTCCAACACACTGGTTCGAACTTGGGATGACGTCCCCAGCGACGTAATGCGTTAAAAAAGCTATTTTTAAATTAATTTTCATTTTTTTAATAGTTTAAAGTTGTTGGTTTTTTTCGGCGTTCGGTTTGATTTTCGTCCTCGTGCTATTGTTTCATATGTCTTTTATACTTGTCTTAGAGAGTTTTTTCACGTTTTTATGATTTAGTGCCCCTGGTTTATTCATTTGGACGGATCTCTGTATCCTGCTTTGTGGATTCTGTTAAACTTATTGCTCCTCCTGATGTCAACGGGGTTGTCTTGCGGGTGTTACAACATCTGCAGGCTAGCTACCATCGATCATGTTTCATATTAAAGACAGACTTTTATCTCACTCATCACAACGGTTTTCCACACAATTCAGCTCTGTCATCCACATTACACACGACTATAACTCATTTTGCAAATGGGGACTGAGTGTGGGAGTGTAGGAGTAGGGACCAGCTTTCACCCTGCAGCCAGCTGCAGTCCCACCCTCCACATATGGTCTTTTGTAGCCAGCCTTTGCCTCTGCCTGCAGACCTCAGATGCCAGCTGCAGCTCCACTCTTGGCCTCCAGCCTTCAGGTGCATGTGATGACGTGGCTACAGTCTTAGTTACACAACCTCAGGCAATGCACGGCAGCAGAAGTATCAGCTTTTTTTCAGCTTTTCAGAAAAACAGATGAAAGAAATCATCCATTGGGAAAACCCACAAAAAACAAAGTGAACGATAATCTCATCGGCACATGTCAAATAACTGGGAAAGCATCGTTTTGGAACAATGCCAAGAATTTGACACTGTAGAATTTGCAGATTATATGCGGCAGAGATGACACATGGTGGAATAAAAAGCCTTCTGGAGAACTGGACATTGCAGGCGATAACTGACACCACATGATGGCTGTAGTCCAACAACATAGATGCGCTCTGCCACAAAAGCGAGGAAGAAGAAGAATTCCGGCGCCATGAGATTTGGGCACACTGGACTAAATATGGTTACGTTTACATTTAAAGTTACATTTAGTCATTTAGCAGACGCTTTTATCCAAAGCGACTTACATATGAGGAAGAAAATGGAAGCAATATAACAACACAAGGTAACAAAAAGCATAGGTGCATCAAAAAACGAGTCTGATTAAAGCCCTGGACAGTATACAAAGGTAAGGATAGGAAGGGGTTATGTGAAAAGTGTAATATTCTGGTCAGTAGAACATGTAATTATTAATAATCCTAGGTACCAGTAGAAAAGAATGACTTTGAAAGATAGGCTAAGTAGGGAAGAAATTAAATTGAATATTAAGGAAATATTACAACTGAATTCAGGACATGCGGAGCTAAATTTAGATATTTGGGGGGGAAAAACGAGCTTAATAGAAGGACGTAGAGTTTAGTTAAAAAGTGTGTGTATACTAATGGGATAGAAATGTAGTCGTATCATTATTATTTTTTTAAATTTTATTAATACATTTTTTGTGTAGCGGGAATTTGTAAGACATTTTGGGCCACACTCCATTTCAGAAGGTGGCGGTAAAGCGCACTAAACAGCTGTTTGCCAACCGCCATAATTAGCTAGAAGAAGAAGAAGGAGGCTTCCGGCGCCAGAGGGACGTACCTCCTGTGTCACCGTGCGCATGTGGTAAACAAGCGCCTCTGGGAGCGCAAGCATGGACTTTTCAGCGAAGTGGAGTAATTTGCCCAAAGGTCCGAGTCTGAGGAATCTGACGGAGGCAGGGTTTGGCGTCCCGAAGGAGGACCAGCACGCTGCCGTTCAGGATTTGACCAGAGCGCACATCGAGTCGTTTGACCAGGCTGTCACCGAGGGGCTCAGCCGCGTTGTGCAGGTCGGTTTGACTCCCTTCGAACAAAGTTGTGAACCATGTAACACTGTACTGCTTTAAGGTATCCGGGAGCCGCGTGGCAGTTGAGCATCTTATGAAGCCGAAAGTAGAATCGAGGCGACGGCGGCGTGTCAGTTTAAGAAAATAAATAAATAAAATGTTAAAGTCAGCTGCAATGACCCCCTCCCCCGCAAAGTCAAATAAATCTGAGCCCTTGTGTGTGACTGTCTTTCTCAGTCCATCCCGCCCTTGGAGTTCACGTTCAGAAATGACAGGGTGAGCCTTGTGTTCGTGGAAGCCGTCGTCCACAGCCCAGTGGTCGCCAAGGGGAGCATCTGCAGGGAAATGAAGGTGTTTCCGGCGGAGTGCAGGGGACGAAGGTGCTCCTACAAAGGGAAGCTCGTGGTGAGTCTGAGATGGCTGGACTGGCCCGTGAAGGCGTGCTACAACATAAGTGGTCAGTGCTTAAGTGGGTTGTGTTCCTCATCTTCTCAGGCGGACGTCAGCTGGTCGGTCAACGGAGTCCCCAAAGGCATCATCAAGCAGTCCCTGGGTCAGCTGCCAATCATGGTGAAGTCCAAGCTGTGCAACCTGCATGGCATGTCCCCCAAACAGCTTGTTGAACACCACGAAGAAGCCGAGGTTAGACACACATTTTAGACGTTTGCGGGACGAACAGAAACTCATTTACACGCATCCTCGTTAACGAATGAAGTACACACTCCCTCTCTAACCTCAACAGGAAATGGGAGGTTATTTCATCGTGAATGGAATTGAGAAAGTTATCCGCATGCTGATAATGCCAAGGAGGAACTATCCTATTGCCATGTCGAGACCTAAGTGGAAGAGCAGGGGCCAGGGATACACTCAGTACGGTAAACATAACCTTTTAGACAATGTGCAAAAACACAGCGAGCATGGCCGCGTGGCCTTGGCTCAACAATTGCAGCCGTGCATCTTTCAAAAATGGAAGTCATCATCTTTTTCTCCTCCCAGGTATTTCGATGCGTTGCGTGAAGGAAGAGCACACAGCCGTCAACATGAACCTACATTATCTGGAAAATGGGACTGTGATGCTGAACTTCATCTACCAGAAAGAGCTCTTCTTCCTCCCACTAGGCTTTGCGCTCAAGGTAGTCATCGGGGTTCATGTGATTCGGATGGGAGCAAGTCCGCGGCATTCGTAATTATGTGAAGCGACAGACGAGATGGGGATAGAACAGAATGGGTTAGAAAAATGTAAATAAAACGGAAGGTGTAAGCTGCCTTGGTGCCGTGCGGCTCATTGCCTCTGTGCTGTCCTCCAGGCCCTGGTGGACTTCACCGACTTCCAGATCTACCAGGAGCTGATCAAGGGCAGAGAGGACAATTCCTTCTACAAGAGCTGTGCGTCGGAGATGCTGCGCATTGTCATGGAGGAGGGCTGCACCACCCGCAGCAAGGTGCTTAATTACCTCGGAGAGCGCTTCAGGGTGAAGCTGAACCTTCCTGAGTGGTACACAAATGAGCAGTGTGCCAACTTCCTGCTAGAGTAAGTTTGTAGTGACAGGTTTTTTAATTTTGTTTTATTCACAGTGTGACAGAAACGACACACTGTTCTTTATTATGTGTTGTTTTTTCTTGTGGTACATTTATTAAAATGAGTTGTGTTCTGTTTTTGACCAGGGAGTGCATCTGTATCCACCTGAGGTCGGACGCGGAGAAGTTCTACCTGCTGTGTCTGATGACCAGGAAGCTTTTCACGTTCGCCAAGCAGGAGTGCATGGAGGAAAACCCCGACAGCATTATGTGTCAGGAAGTGCTCACTCCCGGTCAGCTCTACCTCATGTTTCTGAAGGTAAGGCCGTCAAGTCATTCGGAGGAGCGCGGAGTGGTGCACGTCCTTTCATTGGCCTCTGGCGGTGAAAGGGAGGGAACCGCAGTGTCTACGCACCGTGGTGCTCGAAACGGAGCGGGAACAGTGAGGCTTTAAAGCCAGAAACGTTAGCACTTGGCAAAGTAAACAGTGAATCATCGGCACTGATCAGCGGTTTTACCAAATCTCTACAGAAATGTAAGTTTTTTTTTGTTTGTTTTTTTATCAAGAAGTGAGCATGTTGCTGTCTTTACTGAGAAATTTAATCTCAGGGGAAATACTAAACAACACATTCCTCCTCAAACATCTGAAAAATACTGGTTGTACACCAAAGGAAAACTTTTCTTTTTACTTACAAATCTTGAGCTATGGATTTAACCCCTACAATATCCTCAACAGGAGAGACTCGCTGCCTGGTTGGTGTCTGTGAAGCTGTCCTTTGACAAGAAAGGCAGCAGACTGAGTGGAGCATGTAGCCCTGAAAACATGATTAAGATATTCAACATGGGCACTGACCTGACCAAACCCTTTGAATACCTGCTGGCCACTGGGAACCTCAACTCCAAAACAGGCATGGCCATACGTGTCGAGAATCAGTACATAATGGTGTAAAAACGCAGGTCATTACATAAATATTGCTTCCCCCTCTGTCCACAGGTCTTGGCCTGCTGCAGAACACAGGCCTGTGTGTGGTGGCCGACAAGCTCAACTTCATCCGCTACCTGTCCCACTTCCGCTGTGTGCACAGAGGAGCAGCATTCGCCAAGATGAGGACCACTTCTGTCCGTAAGCTGCTGCCTGAGTCCTGGGGCTTCCTGTGTCCCGTGCACACTCCAGACGGCGAGCCTTGTGGACTCATGAACCACATGACGGCCAGCTGCGAGATTGTGGCACCGTCCTTGCCCACCGTATCCCTGCCTGCTCTGCTCTGTTCCCTTGGTGAGTGGCCACTTACGTCAGCAATTTCACAAATACGCTATGAAATAAAATGGGGTTTTAAAGTTAATGTCAGCGCGCTGAATTGCATAGTACGAGGTGTTTTCTGTCGCTGGTGCCTAAGGTGTTACTGCAGTGGATGGGTCTCCTGGGCAAGCCTTTTCAGACTGCTACCCTGTGGTCCTTGATGGAGCTGTCGTAGGCTGGGTGGAGAGTGAATTAGCCCCAGTTGTGGTTGACTCAATACGCAGGTTCAAGGTATGTCAAGTCAACTGTATTACATAAAAAGTGTCAACCGGCTGTGCCTTGCACATTATTTGGACAGAAAACTGATATTACAAACAAATACCTTCAGGTGCTGAGAGAGAAGAAGATCCCTCCCTGGACTGAGATAGTTCTGGTTCCAAAAACAGGCAAGGCCAGCTTGTACCCAGGCCTGTTCCTCTTCACAACACCCTGCCGTATGGTGCGGCCCGTCCGCAACTTAGCTCTCGGCAAGCAAGAGTTGATTGGCACCTTTGAACAAGTACGCGTAAACTCTGACTTAGAAGATTCTGTGTCAGCTGTATCAGGCCAATGCCTGAACGGTAAAGGTCGATCTGTTTTGCATATCGGTTCAACGTTTTCTACCTTGCTCCAGCTTTACATCAATGTGGGCATCTTGGAGGATGAGATCGAGCCAGGAGTGACCACACACCAGGAGCTTTTCCCTCACAGTATGCTTAGCGTGGTGGCTAACTTCATCCCCTACTCAGACCACAACCAGAGTCCTAGGAACATGTACCAGTGTCAGATGAGTAAGTCAGACCACTGGATAAAAAAATAAAAGACTGTCCTTCATGTATTAAGGGCCCCATACACCGACGCAGGTGTACAGGCTGATTAGATTAAAATATTCCAATCCTTTCGTTGCCATTTTGAGGTGCTGTGAAGCATGAAGTGGCTCTATCAGATACTAAACCTGCACTCTTTGCAGGTAAACAGACAATGGGTTTCCCCCTGCACTCTTTCATGGATCGCTCGGATAACAAGCTGTACCGGCTACAGACCCCTCAGAGCCCGATGGTCAGGCCTTACATGTACGACCACTACAACCTGGACAACTACCCCAGCGGCACCAATGCCATCGTGGCTGTCATATCCTACACAGGCTACGACATGGAAGATGCCATGGTGAGTAAAACACAATAGTTAGTGTCATTTATTCGCCTGGTAGAGTGAAATCCTGACACACTTTGGTCTTATTAGATTGTGAACAAGTCATCCTGGGAGAGAGGCTTTGCCCATGGAAGCATCTACAAGACTGAGCTAGTGGACCTGGCAGACAAGGTGAGGGGAGAAGACAGCGTGGTGTTCGGGACCAAGCCAGGTGACCCTAAAGTAAATGGAAAGCTGGATGCTGATGGACTACCACACATTGGCTCAACACTTCAGTACGGAGACCCCTACTACAGCTATATCAACCTCAACACTGGCCAGACCGTCGTCATTTACTACAAGTAAGTGGCAACATTTGTTTAGGAACGGGCTTCTTTTTTTCTTCAATCAACTCAAAGGTAATCATGAAATACTGATTCTACTTCTAGAATGATCTACATACACAAAAACTAATTAAATTCTAATTACAATCAGGAATGTGTTTTCTCCCTATTTTCTTCTAGGAGTCAAGAGGCCTGTGTTGTCGACAACATAAAGATCTGCAGCAACGACACTGGCTCAGGCCAGTTCAAACGCATCTGCATCACCGTACGAGTGCCACGAAACCCCACCATCGGTGACAAGTTTGCCAGTCGCCACGGGCAGAAGGGCATCCTGAGCCGCCTGTGGCCGGCCGAGGACATGCCCTTCACAGAGAGCGGCATGAGTCCCGACATCCTGTTCAACCCCCACGGCTTCCCCTCCCGCATGACCATCGGGATGCTGATCGAAAGCATGGCCGGCAAGTCCGGCGCCCTGCACGGCCTGAGCCACGACGCCACGCCCTTCACCTTCTCAGAGGAGAGCTCTGCGCTGGAATACTTCGGGGAAATGCTTCGGGCCGGCGGCTACAACTACTACGGCACGGAGCGGCTCTACAGTGGGCTGAGCGGTCAGGAGCTTGAGGCCGACATCTTCATCGGCGTCGTCTACTACCAGCGGCTACGTCACATGGTCTCCGACAAGTTTCAGGTGAGGACCACGGGAGCACGAGACAAGGTGACCAACCAGCCCGTGGGAGGGAGGAACATCCAGGGGGGCATCCGGTTCGGGGAGATGGAGCGAGACGCCCTGCTGGCCCACGGCTCGTCATTCCTGCTTCACGATCGCCTCTTCAACTGCTCGGACCGTTCAGTGGCTCAGGTGTGCGTTGACTGTGGCAGCCTGCTCTCCCCTCTGCTAGAGAAACCACCGCCCTACTGGTCGGCCATGCGCCACCGAAAGACTGTCTGCGCTCTGTGTGGTAAAAGTGACTCTATTGACTCAGTGTCTGTTCCTTACGTCTTCCGCTACTTTGTAGCCGAGCTCGCAGCAATGAACATCAAAGTCAAATTAGATGTTAAATGAATTTAAGCGGGACGACCAGTAAAGATGTATGCCTTAAAGGTGACGGTAAAAATCAAACGAAACTCCTCTTATGTTTGTGTTTTAATGAAAATGGCTCTTTGGATCCTGGGAAGCTGCTAAGGAATCCAAATAAACAAACAAACTGTATAGTCATAATGTGTGCTTGAGAAGTTTCTCAGTGTTTTATTAGCAAATAACCAGGTGGCAGCATATGACGGAATGAATGTGTTGAGGTGTGTACAAATAACCCACAGGTATTTTTGTACTGTCATTCTGAGCATTGAAAATAAAACAATGAAGCACTGTGCCCACAGTACCAAGCATTCAGCTCCTTTACTCAGCTTAAAGTACATTCTCCGTACTCCATTACTAAGAAAAGTCCTACTTTAAAGCCCGATCTAAGTAACAGAACTGAAGTATTATCAGCAAAATGTACTCGAAGAAAGTAAAAGTTACACATTCTGCAGGGAAGTGGCCCTTACGACTGATATTACATTATCAGATTGTTGATGCATCAAGGCATAAGTAGCGTTTGGCTGGTGTAGCTGGGTAGTCGTGGAGATAGTTTAAACTTCTTTATACGTTGTATGTTTGAAAACGTTGGGAACCACTGGTTTAATCATTATCTGCATCTGTGTTTTAAAAAAAAAAAGGTAAATTCTTAATCTGAAGAGTAACTAGAGTATAGCTGTCCTATAAATGTAGTGGAGTAGAAGTATAGCACGGAAAATGGAAACCTTCAAAAATACTCAAGTAAAGGCATCTCAGCAGTGTTCCTGTTCACACTCTGTGAGTAAATAGCTGATAACTGAGTGTCACTCCTTCTCATTCAGTTGTTTCACACGCGGCTGCTGCAATCGGCGGTTGTCCTCCGTTCAGTTGAGCCAGAATATCTGGCAGGTCCAGCACAGTAGGGATGGTGTAGTCTGGTTTCACCGAACCCTCTGGCACAGCGCCTCCTGCACTGCTGATCCACACTGTAGCCCGGACTCCGGCATTAAAGCCCCCCTGAACATCTGCGTCCAGAGAGTCTCCCACCATAACACAGTCCTGGGCCTCCACCTGCAGCATGTTGAAACACAACGTGAAGATGGAGAGGAATGGCTTCTGCTCTGCGTGTTCTCCCCCAATCACGACGGCATCGAAGAACTGCTCGCACCCGACTGCATCCACCTTCTCCCTCTGGGTCTGAGCGTCCCCGTTGGTCAGCAGCAGCAGCTTGTAGCGGCTGCGCAGTTGTTTCAGGAGGTTGCGTGTCTCAGGGGACAGACTGAGGGCCCCCAGGCGACCATGTTTCCACAGGTGGTAGCACTGCGCAGCCAGGGAGGGTGTGGAACAACTGCCCACGGCCTCCCGGATGCTCTGCTCCCAGTGGCCCACGCGGACCTCATCAATGGATCTGCCGGCCGAGGGGTCAAAACTCTCATGGAGAAGCTTCCGCCTGAATTTGTCGCAAATGCTGCTGATGGTCATGTCATCAAGGGCCAGTGTGGTCTTCAGAGGTTCACTGGCCTGTAAGATTCAAGCACAAGGGACAACCTCGTAAAATTAAAACCTGAATATCTAGTTCAGCAATAAATCACGAGAGCTCAACGTCAGGATTTGTCGCTTAGCTAGCCATTGAATGGCATTAAACTTTCACACCCTTTAGGCTCATTTAACCCGTAGGCTACGTTAGGCTGACGTGACACATGTGGGAGCAAACTGGAAATGCCGGCTACATGAGGAATATCCAGCCTTTGTCACCTTTTGCATCGCCACTCCACCTGCCCGAGCCGTTTCGATCAGCGTGTTGTCCAAGTCAAACAACACTGCCTTCACGGCTTCCCTGTCCATTGCCAGAGCACACCGTTAGCGTACGTTCACGCCAAAACACTCGCCCACCCACGGTTAATTGCGGAAATGGGGCCGGCTCAATTGCATGATGGGAGTTGTAGTTGTGAAACGTGTTCCAGTACCTGCAGGCTTCATCCTCTAGAGGACGCCGACGAATAGAAATTGAGTTTGCAGCAGTTCTCCGTGAGCTCTCCACACTGACCCAGCACTGATCTCAGCGGCTCCAGTTATAATAAATCATTAAAATACACTTGATTTGAACCTTTTGTGCGTCATTCAGATAAAATGTGGGCATGCTGCAGAACCTTACGAAAAAACCCACAAGAGAATTAGCAAAGGATGCCACAGATATACAAATGTTACTGTTTTAAAATGCTTTACAAAACATTACAAAACCTCCACAAAGGCTTACTGTAGAGTCACTAGAGCACACATTATTGATTTATTGTAGGCTATAGTTAAATAAATTATTGTAAAAGTACAATATAATAATCTAAAATCTAAATAAAAGCACAGAGGACTACCAAAATGGCCAAAATGGAGCACTTTGCGTTATTTGACTCCATTATTACACTGTGTTTCAGACACCACACACCATTTTCCATTTTGGACAAGTTTTCCATTTGGTGGTGACTGAACTGTGCCCAGCGCCTGCTTATACATCATTACACTGCACAATGTATTTTTAGAAAGGTGACGATATCAAAATGTGCGGGAAACAATCAGTGTCATCACTTGATTAAATGCCCTACGTGACTCTTGACCATGCCTATTGCCAATTTAAACACATATTCCGTGACACACACTCTTTTAAAATCAAAACATGCCTACATTCTTATGCAACCTGTCCTTTAACTCGCTCTCTTATCTGGCAATGGGCCAGAGGTTCACACGCAACAGTGTGCAGACCTGTTGCACTCCCAAAACCCAATCAGAAATCACAACAATCCTTTCTCACATTACCTGAGAGGGTTCTGATTGCAGAGAAACCTGACCTAATTATTTCAATTACCTTGGACAAAAAAATGCCAAAGATAAACTATAAATCATGAAATGGTGTGAGAGGACTAACCTGCTATTATCTATCAGAACAAACAACACCTGCCGCTTGCATGCGAAGGAGGAATATGCTTGTTTAAATGATAGGCGTGCAGCAAATGACCTCAAAACCTTTTACTTTTATTTCCCCTAACCTTAAAAAGGGAAGAGAAACATAAACAGTGTGACGGGCGAACTTACTTAAGTGTAAAGATGGAATTTCCCCTCTCATGTGGAGGAATGAAAAGAAGCAAATGACTTCCCTAACAGGCCGTGTGTGACTCTAAGAGGAGGCACCGGTGAGGCCTGGTGTCTTTGTTTGCACGACACCATTCCTCTTTCATCCGTGTGGGTGGCCCTGGCTGCACATAGTCACACGCTATCTCTCAGCTGGGTGCGAATCCCCCGCAAAGGCCAATTATTAAGGGTGTCATTTCACCAAACACCTGATAGCCTCTCCGGAGCAGGAACATAACACTTGAGTATTTGATCTGCCTTGTTTTTCTATCCGTTAAAAGACTTCACCGGCCGAGATCTGGTTTTTCAGATCTACGGGTGCCTCTGTGGGTGTGCACAGTATGTGTTTTTATGTGCGTTGTTTGTGAGCGTGCAAGGGGCACCTCTTTTATGACTAATTCTGGGTCAGGCCTGGATAGGACAATGGTAAGCCAGAGGGACAGGTGAGTCTTTAGGCCATCAGAGGAAGGCGCTCGTTTCATTGGGATTCAAAGGATGTAGCTCTCTTTTAGATTTCTACTCCTGGGCTTTAATTAGTGGCAGGTATTTACAGAGAACGGAGCCCTCGGATTTTTCATCATCTAAAATAATTAAGCCGCTCTAAAATATTGAACATTCTTCAGAGCTGAAAGATTTGGACCAGATATGGTTATAATGCCGCTGCGATAGAAACGAGAGCGATAACTGGAACTCAGCTGTCCCTTCTTTGTCAAGGTGTTCCCATCAGACTTTGCCTCTGATATAGAGACAAACACACACATAGATGTGAGATTTTATCGAGGCCAGGGGAATGTATGAAGTACAGTCTAAAAAGAGAAACACTGGTGTGCCTAATGGCACTTGTCATGGTAACAAGGGAAGTCTGGCAACCTGCACGTACACACAAACAAAACAACATGATCTGGGGCAGGATGGTGCCTCTTTAGGCAGTTATGTAACACTCTCCATGATCAAGGAGCGATATGATTTTCTGCAAAGCTAACTATGTAACTTGCATGTTAGGGGCCTCCAGCAGCCTCCCGTCTATAGACTTCAGGATCATGGTCAAATTGCCAATCAATCATTTTGCATCTGCTTCAATCAGTTGTGTCAACGGTCGCTACTCATTGAGTTCTAGAAAAAATTGTACATCAACATAAATTGGCCATTTTCTTAGTGGGCTTTTGTGGACAAATATTTTGCGTCATTCGAAGCGGGGCTACGCTGAGTGTTCCTCCCATAGTTGTCTGGCAGGTTGCCAGGGCTTCCAGTTGCCCCCATCTGTGTGCTGACACACCTGAGTTCTCCTGACCGGCCACTGAACCAGCGCAGCAGCAGGGAGGGAGACAAACTATGTGTGGTCACTGGAGTGTAGCCCTGAGAGCCTGGACCATGGAAGATCATCCAGTTCCAATCCAGTCCTGGCTAGGGCACGGCAGAGTCAATAACGAGATGGGAATGTGTGTGAACTTGAACTGCTCATACCTTTTGGGGACCCATCTCTAATTTGGGGGACGAAAAGCTGGTACTGGTTAAGGGTGAGGTTAGAGTTAGTGTGGCATCTGTCTCCTACACAGGTTTATCTGCGCATGGTGAGTGTTAACACCACTACAAATCAATAATTTCATTGGTCCAGTTCAGGCAAGGCCCTTTATTGCATGTCATCCCCCTTCTCTCTCCATCCCCATGTTTCCTGTCGAGCTCTACTGTCTCTAACAATAAAGGCAAAGCCCCGTAACATTAATTATAAAAAAGGTCAAAACCAAAGCAACTGCAGCTGAGCTGGACCCTTCCTGCCTCCGAAATACCAACTTCTTTCAAACCCCAGACCTCGAGTTTGTAACACAGGCTTTCTGTTGAACATTTTAAGCCCAAGCTGAGGGAACCCTGATGACATCATCATCAGGGCCAGCTAGAGACAGAAGATACAACTGTTTTCACAGGCTGAACTGTTGCCACGCAGTATTGGAGTGACCATCACTGGACACAAAGCTTAGTGAGAGATAAACGAAAGTACACACACAAACCAAATAAAAGAGGGAGAACGACACTCCATCGAATGTGCCGGTTAGACATAAGCTGAATATGTTTGAGGTACAGAATTACAGAGAACCTTTCGCAGTTTTTTCAAAATGAAGTAAAAGGCCATTGCGTTATTTATTGTCATTCATTGTCAAATGGAAATAATAAAAAAAATAAAATAAGAAAAGATAAGAAAAAGCACAGATATCTAAAGAATTGTGCTTCAACTACTTAATTTGAAACAAAACTGCTATTGACTCAAACTAATATGTATTTATTAACACTAATGAATGGAAACCTCCTTCATTAGAACTACAGTGTCTGCTTCAGTGGTAAATAAATCTCAGAAAGTGATCAGGATGGGAGAAAGCACTCCATGACTCTAGTATAGTTCTCTGGCACTGCTCTGTTGGCATGTCACTGACACTAATTATGATGTCACATTTTTACAAGAGAGGTGGTTGTAACCAAACGTAAAGTGTGATCTGAGAAAAATGTCTGTTAAAGATGCAATAAATTATTATATAAAATACTGTATCAATGACGTTGATTTTGCTTGTAGGTTAAAAAGCACTGTTGTCTGTTGAAATTAGTCTTAAAAGCCAGCAATCTCAGGACATTTGTCAACGTTTGCCCTTTTTATTTTTCGTGCTTGGTGATACATTTCTTTAAGAAACTAGGAGAATCAGTGATACACACGGACAGAACAGTCTGTTTGAGGATGACTTTCTTTTTGAGCTGACTCACCATGAGGTATGAGTAGCCTGGAGTAAATCGATATGAGTGTGTGTGTGTGATGAAGCCCCGCTAATCCAGAGCAGTTATTCTACACATTCTGCATCACGTCACTGTATCCCAAAGGGGCAATTTTCAGGCTGACTGAAACGAGGACGGGATGGCACAGGCTGAGACAGGCGACTGGACAAGGTGTATCAGAGGCTTTGATGCTTCTCTCTGACACACGCAAGGCAACACAACTTGCTGTTACCAATACTGTAGACCGCGAAAAGCAATGTGATCTCTTATCAAAACATATTAGAAGTCAGGTTTTTGAGATCCAGCATGGCTATATAGATACCAAAAGGTACACTTAATGCAAAGGCCTTGGGTCTTGTTTTTTTAGTTTTGATCAATACAAAATATGGCTGAAACCACAAAAATGCTGTAAAAGACCCACGTTGTTGTAGCATGCAGTGGGTTCACCTGAGGCTGAAAGAAAAGGTAAAGAAAAGGAAACAGTGGACTTTGTGGAAAACATGTGTCATCTGAATTTTGTAGAACGAATCTACAGCTACTTCCCTGTGTGATTTTGAAACTCTACCATCATGGGTTTGTACACATTTGCCTTGGAAAAACCCTGGAGGGACATTTTAGAAAGTGGAGAGGTTTCAGCCAATTGACAACAGCTTTGCCCCATCAAGTGTCAGATGATTACTCACACAAGGTTGCAAAATCAGAGCGTATCTGTCCGGGATAGGACTGAACTATGTTCTGCTATACAAAATTCTCTACATTTTTTCAGGCTTACTGTTGTTAATTTCGTGTGAATTACTGGATAGTTTAACCCCTTCAGGCCTCTGAAAATTTGGTATTTCTTTATTTTATGGCACTGTTATATGTTAATCATTTCTTAAGTTTTCTGGAAAGAATTTTGTAATTTGGTATTGATTACAAGGAAAATAGAGACCATGCTCTGAGAAAAAAAGATTTCCAGAGGAACCATCTCGAAATAACTGCTCCATTTTAAGTCAAGTAAATATTTTCCCCTGTTTCCAGTCTTTCTGCTAAGCTAAGCTAACCAGCTGCTGGCTGTGGCTGTGGCTGTATATTGACCATTTATGTGATATGTGAGGTTTCAATCTTTTTCATCTAAATGTCAAACAATTCTTAGAATTGTAATTAATGTACCAATTGAAAAAAAATCTCTACTTTACTTATAATTAGTGCCACATTCTATGGGTCTTTACAGAAAACAGCCTATCAAAGTAACTGGACTAACATACTATAAAACAAAGTATTACCAAAAAAAAATTTCAGATTTAATAATCTGAGAAGTGGAAAAATGACTTGCTTAATACATACAATTCTCTTAAACCGGTGACAATGGGTCATAAGTAGATGTTGCTTTGTTCTAAGGGGACACAAGCCAAAAGGGTTGGGATCCACTGGTCTAGATGGCCACATGAAAAGCTGCAATACACTGATACATCACTTCACTTTTCTTCCTCTTGCACCTTACTTTCCTTGTTTACACCTTGCCATCTGCCCATGGTTTACATGGGATATTTCTTCTGGGTTCTACTGAAGGATGAGAAAACAAACCAATCAAGTCCCCCTTTCCTTGCACTCCCTGATTAGACCATGATGTGAAATGCAGGAAGTGGAGAGAACAGATGGTGTGTAGCTGCAGACTCTGACTGCACCGGGTGCCGACACTTTCCATTTGAAGGGCTTTTTTCCTTCATCAGGGAGGAGTGTTGATGACATGACATGCCCAGAGTCAATCGCAGAAGTTTAAAGGAGGCTTCCAGATGGAGGGTCTGGCGTTGACGTGGAGGAGACATGACTCCATATGGATTCTGTGCGTCATTCCTGCCCGTCCTCGTATGTGGGTTCACTGTGAGATCATTACCTCCAGCGTATGAAGCATAAGAGTCAAGAAGAAGAAAACTGCTTAGTATGAACGAGCACTTCACAGCAGACATTTAAAGGAAAAGTCTGTGATTTTTTTCCTGTTAATGTCCATTTTGCTTCTCTGTATCTCCTCTCTTTTCAAATTTAACAAACTGAGGTGACGACAACCCTGCTTTTCAAACAAATTCAAATGTTTTGTATCAGAGTGGAAAAACACCCTATGTCTGCCTACAGTTATGACCCACATTTAGTTACATAAATCTTTGCAGGTACAGCAGTAGTTCCCATGCTGATACACTTCCTTGATCTAGTGAACAGCTCAGTTTCTGTTCACGGTGCCAGATATTCGTGACATAATATGGTGCATGGTACTTGTCCAACTGCCACAGGCAGACTGCCGAAGCTGGTTTCATAATTTTCTTAGAAATAAACAGAACGTAATGACGTTACACCCACACACACACAGCGCACATACATCGACACACAAAGACCCACACAGTGTAAAGTTTTTCTGTTGTTCAACATCTGTAAAATATTCTCACAACTGGCAATATTCTCCTGCAACAACAGATTCATGGATCAGTAGAAAGAGCATTTAATGACAGATGCATTTGTTTCTTGTATTGGAGGGAGATTTAAACCCATAAGGATTCATCTTCCCCACACTTCTATTAATGAAATTGAACTGAATTGTGTAATGAATAATGAGACACATCTTAAATTCTAAAGCAGAAGACTGATACAATGCAATTCAATGAAGAAAAAAAGTGTCAAATTGTAAGTCGTTTATATCAGACTGATGTCAGCTGCGCGGTTGATTCATGAAAATTCAATCTCTGTTGTTAAAATATTTATTTGCCTTTATTTTGTTTCATGATGTTTAAATTGTGGGTCCATAGATTTGTATAAAAACTACGCAATGGCACACATTACTAATATGATGGTTGTGGTAATTTGGAGTATGCATGGAGTTGTGTTTCTCGTGCATCCTTTGCCTGAGGGAGTTGGAAAAGTCTGCAAAGATTTCTTCTTTTAGCAGTGACTTATGTCATTACATAATTGGATCAAGTGGATATTGTTTCCAGGGCAATAGAAGCAAGCATGCTCCAAACTATACTAACCAGTTCCCATTAACACACCACTGCAAACACTGCATAGTATAGACTGAAAATGTATGAATGACATCAAATTTAGATCTACAGTGCATAAAGGGAAGACGAATAAATATTTTACAAATTTTAACGATACTTTTAAGTCTAATGACTTGGTGGAAATAATCAAAGGGATGTGAAGTGCAGTGCTGGTGAATTACATTTCACACAGAAAATCCTGCGAGATCTTATTCCGGGGCATTCTTGTGAAGCCGGATCCTAGGTGCTGATAAGGGCTGGTGACAGACGGCCCCCAGGGAGACTGATAGCCGGACTCGTCTTTTATCTCACCTGGCTGAGAGGAACAGGAGCTCTGACCTGGCCCGCCGAGGCTCAAGGGAGCCGTCGTTGTCAGCATGGCATGGTAGCACCAATGAACAACAGAGGGGCCTTTTCTGTCGGGCAGTAACAGCCTCTTCTCATCAGTAACCTGTGATCTGAGGACAGGTACACCTGTGTCTCTGTAGAGTCTGTCCATGATGTGGGTAGAGCTGCAGTTTTTATCTGCAGTTGCATGGCCTGAGGTAGATCAAACGATTAGCTCCACTATGGCTCGCTGAGCTTGCACATCACAATATGGAAATAATAACAAACAGAGTGTAGTCCTCGAAGCGCGAAGAGTGCGAAACAAGTCTTATAGGAATGCATAAAGCAGCGGGGATTGTTGGAAGATATAGGAAAATATACAAATAAAAAAGATTAGACATAAAAGGGCTGCAAAATAAAAAAAAAACACTGTAGATGAATGCAAGTATAAATTGGAAGCGAGGCTGAGTGGTGGCGCCATATCCAGGTCTTAATATACATCCACGGTTCAGCCACCTTTCTCCAGCGTTGGCACTGTGCTGAAACAAAGTGTGCAGAAAAGTCTGGCTATGCAAGACTAGCCGGACTGATGTCAGGACTTTGGCTATAAGATACAAATATGATCTGTGTACAGTTTCTTCCTTGGCTCACACGTGGTAAGGAAATATAAATTACCGCTGTAAATAAAAGCAAGTCTCGTGTGTAATAAAAAATTAAAAAGTAAATAGTGATAAAAGTAGGTCAAATTAACCTACTCATTAGCTAATGTTAGCACAGCTCGCTAACTGTGACATTTCATCCTCCCTGACAGGTGCACAAGCACCTTGAATTTAGTACAAAACTGTTTCTTATCATGTGACATAGTCTTATTATGAAAGAGGTGTGTAATAATAGGAAATCATCCTGTGGAGTAACTCAGCCATTCAGCCAGCATCGACATTAGCTATTGGGATTTCTGACAATTTCTGCCTGTGTTGGTGAGTGGTGTAACCTGAGGGTACATAAAGTACATGTTGAAAATGATTTTAGGACTTAGACAATTTTCCATGACTAAGGAATGGTGAGTAAGTTGGTAATGATGTGTTGGGACTTGGGTTTGTAAAGGCTGGTTTGGCGTGCTGGTAAGCTAATGATGACCCAGACTACAGTTACGTTCCTGGAATGATGTAAGTGACTCAAAGTGGCTCGCAGGGGGGGGAACATAGTGTTTGTAGTACAGATAATTGTTGGGTCTTATTGGCTAATCCTGCCACTGGATTATCTTTCTCATGACATTGGGCCTGCGTGTTATACAGCAAACATGTACAGTATGTTGTATCAGGTTGAATCACCATGACTTTCTTGCATTATTACACCTGCAGCCTTATGAGTGAAAAGATGGTTTCAACACATGAACAAAGCCATTGCAGCTTAGTACTTATTCATACCTTATTTGTGGACAAACCTTTATCCTCAACAGGGCACAGGTGATGTCTTTTTGTTTTCGTCAAAATGACCCAGGCAGCAGGTTTCTTTGGCAGCTAATAAGACTTAGCATCTCTTATCTTTCAATTCCTCTGATTAGGATAATTAGGTCCCATTGTGTCTCCTTTTGTATATCGCAGCCTTCTTTCTGGTCAAATAGCCCTTTACTAATACCACAGTGTTGATACACCCATGGATACGGATGAACACACACGTTCCCTTGGTGCATTTGACATTCAACAGAATTGGAAATTATGTGAAAAGTCATTTAGAAGGTAGGGTAGAAGGGGTTTTTTCCCTCCCCCTAAATCCAAAACCAGGAAGCTCTAAAGGGTTTGATAAAAAGAGACAGACAAAATGGCACCACATTGTTGTTTACTGTATCTGGCCCGACGGTTATTTTCCAACCAAACATCAAAGTGAAAAAAACTGAGCCAACTGTGCAAACACAATGGCAGCCACCAGCGAATACATCAGCGTTAAAAATAGAAATGTGGCAATATCACGTACAGCACAGGTAGACAATCACTTTTTAGGAAACATGTCAACTGGTGCATGGGGGAAGATATGCAGACCGTGATACACATTGAGCTTAATTTTACCACCATCATCCAGACGCTTTCTTTCTCTTTCATAGCAGGTTCCAGTTGAGGTGCACTGCTTTATTTCCCAGGGTGGGACAGAGATTGCTTTAATACACCTAAATGCTTGTAAAAGCATACAATCCATGGTGATGACATTGTTATATGCAGGTAGAGTCACGTCATGCTTAAGTTAGCTCTACTCAAACCTATTGGTTAACAAGATAATTGAGTTTTGCAATAAAATAATGTACTTCATTGCATGTTTTGATGAATTCTGCAAATATGACCTTTGACTTTATTGCATGTTCTATGTTATCTTATGGTCTTATGTGTTGTTTTTTTACCTGCGGTTGGGGAAGGAAAGTAGCAGATGTTGACATCAATTAGCAACGAGTAAACATATGAAAACAAAGGTCTGTCACTATGTTCTGCGTGAAATTCAGCACATACGTGTCAACACCAAGAAGGACTGGCAGGGCTTACACAACACAATGAGAAGCTGTCAGTGCCACAATCAGCAGTCCGGTAATTACAGAACACTTATTTCAGTTGTACTGTAGGTGGAGGCCTGGCTCGTGTATCACTGAAAAGGCCTCGATCAAAGGAATTACACTTAAGTGGTGGCTCTCAATGAAGCAGCACAGATCTTAGCGTTTGGAAATTAAATGAGGCTGGATTATGGTTAACAGTGATGTAAACCCAGCGGAGAAATAACAGAAGTCAACAAATATTTTTCCCATGAAAACTAGTAACGGCAGGTTCTATCTCCCAGGGGCATCATCCTTCGAAGTCAAGCTACCAGAAAAAGCAAACTTAAACAAAATTAACTAAATTTTCTCCTTTTCAAGGGTCTAAGGACAGAAGATTTTGGAAATTCAAGCTGTAACCACACTTTTCCCCCAACCATAAGCAAGAGTGTCAGTGTGTGTCAAAACGTAACCATGTAGCTTAACCATAGTCAATTTGCCATAAACATGATCAGTCCCTAACTTAAACCATACTGCAGTTGCCATGCGCAGATATTGTAGAGAATGGTAAAAATCTTGTATTGGACATAAAGAACATTGTCATCGTATATAATTTGGGGGTTTCAAAGAATCTGCAAATATTGACACTACTGTCCGGTAATGGGGTGGGGGCTTTATCATGTGGTCTGTGCCATAAGTTGTTCAAGGTACGCCATCAGACTATTGTATACAAACACAGATAAAAAATATCCATTGCAAAGTCTCCTTCAAAATACCTTTTTGTCTGCTTTTGCTCTGTCTTTGCGCTCTATTCTGATACTAAGAAACTACAATATCACATTTCGACCCATGAAGACTAAGGTATGGCAAGATTCTCCCTGAGCGCATCCGTTTAATACCTTAAATGTAAATGAGAACGAGAAACTGCTATTTTTGCTTTGTGCCGTAGAGGATATGATGTGTATACAGTAGCCTGTGTTTTAAGTTGTCATTTAAAAAATGCCACTGGTTTAGCCGGCCCACACTCCCCAGATACCGTGTTTCTTCACAAAAAGCCGCTGATAATTTGGTCAAGTTTAAAAATGTTGGATTTGGAGTTCACACTGAGCAAATCATCAAGTAGCGTGAGGTGTGTCTAGACTGTCATGGGTATCCGAAAGGATTCGGTCAGCTAAAACTGTTGCATAAGATCTTTATAATTGACTACCATCAAAATGATCTCGTCTCTTGTTAGACCTGTAAGTGACATAACTGCCCAAATCTAGACATACTGTAAGTGTCCTGTGAGTCTTTTTAAATAAATGACGCAACAATCCCATTTCTTAGCAAATGTACTCTTCAGCAGAGTGTGGCATTTCAAACATTGTTTCATTCATTGTCTACTGTATATTCACTTTGATATGTGATGGCGCCTTGACTCAGGGAACCATGCTCCCTGTAAGCATTCATTTCATTTTTCTGTTGCATTGTCACCCTCACGAGTGTGCCAGAGACACCCCCCCAGTTCTGTCCCACTGAGTTGAGCTCTTCCAAGGCTTTAAGCAAAATCTTGATATCCACGCAAGCTCGCCAATTATCTGATGTACACTAACACTCTAATAGCTACTTCTGAGAGATTCTTCATTAGATATTGCACTGCACTACAAATCCTCCCCTCCCTCGCGCAATCGTTTCGTGAGAAGGTGGTGCAACAGCGAGTTGTCAGGGCAGAGCCACCACACGTGATGGTTGCACTGTAACAATAATTCTTCGACAGCTCATCTTACCTCCAAGCACCCTCATCTTCTCCCATCTACTGAGCCGCCATGGCCAAGTCCTGATATTCATGAATCATACATAGTCTATGAGCGGTTGGAAAAGAGGCAGCTCATAGTATTGACAAAAAAAATGAATGCAACATAAATGCATTTTAATTGTTGATCTTTAAAAATATTCAACCCAAAATCTACACGCTCGCAGTGGACATTTCTGAGGCTTTTGAATGGGTTTGAGGCTGCAGAGCAAATCTCCCAGCAGGTGCATTTGCATGCATACATGTGTGCCTGCAGGAGTCTGAAGATTACAGAGCATCGCGTGCTTCTGCCGCTACAACCTTGTCCATCCAGTTTGGTGTGTTCCATTCAGCCTGACACACACACTCACACATTACCTGGTTACAAACAGGAATGTAAACTGCAAAGAATGGCGATGCAAAAAAAAAAAAAACAAGAAAGAAAAAAGACACTCAGACAGCACACAGATACTTTTATGAATGGAACAAGCCTTTCTCACATACCATTCATAAATCTATCTGAATGTACATGCATCATGTGTGCCTGAACACACTGAATCTGGGCTGCCTGCGCAGAGGGGACTGTACAACAAACTGCATTGTTGTGAATAAAAAGGATTTAATGTTGCTCTTATGGCCACTTCTATCTCTCAATCTAAAGCATGTACAAAGCTCACACAGACAATAAGCTTGAGTTGCAATAGTTTTTTTCCTCCCGGAAAAGTTGAAATGCTCGTGCACTGCAAATGCACTTGCCAGTTGAATCTGTGTCCTGTCTGTGGCAGCCAATCCAAACACAGAGAGGAAGCGTATGTTCCTCCAACTTGTAAAAGTTATCTGAGGCTGTCAGTGCACATCACAAAGCCCTGCTGAGACAGAAGTAATCCAGAGTGACAGGCCGGCCTCTCACCTCTCTGCCAGAGTACCAAAGCCATGACAGCACTTCTTTTTCTTTCAATCTTAAGTCAGAGAAACAAAACATTTCCACACGAACCTGGCAGCAGTGCTTTGTGCACCTTGTTGGTGCCTTGGCAACCACGGCGCCTGGCGTTGACACAAGGAGTGGATGCGTAGTGTGTGGCAGCATGGGAAAGCTGCAGATGACTGCAAAAAGATGGCGTGTGGTTTGTGAACGTCGGCTCAACTGATCTTAGTCTACTATAAACGGAGGGCTGCCAGTCCTGTTTGAAGGCCTCAGTGGAAATAGAATAGATGAAAGTTTTCAGTGGATGGACCATGATGCATCAGGGGCGTGAGAACCAAAAACGAGCAGTTAGAGGTCCTTCTGTCATTTCAGACAAGTAGGAGGGACTCAGTCCAACCAAAAGGAGACCTACCAGCGCTAGGATCTAATTAGAGTTCAGTCTGAGTTATTAGAGCATGCCTGTCTTTGTGCCATCGACCGTTAGACACACCCAGACAGAGGCAGAGGACGGGCACCTGCATACGTTTGACCTGAATTAGACCTGTAAACATTTCTATCATATATTACTCTAGACCATAATGACCATCATGTACATGCCTTTTTTTACATTAGCCCAAGATGTAAACATGGTTTGTTAGAGGAAAGGCTACTTTTTTGTCTTTCAGAATTCAGTTTGTATTCAAATTCTAAGTGCCCCCATGCAGGAACTCATCATCAAAATGGGACCATTTTCTTTCTAAAAGAGCAACAGTTAAAAAAAGAAAGAAAAACACAAGAGGAAGACTCTATTTGTAGCGTTAATTCAGAACGTTTTGGTTTAAGCAGTATAAACTCAAATTTTTTTTGGGCAACTTTGGGGCAGCAGAACAAACACAACTTCGATTACCATCTTAAAATATAAAGTTGTCAACAACTCTCCTTTTAGCTCCGTTGTGCTCTCCACCAGCTGGTGAGAAAATGATCTGGGTGTTTAGCTGCTAAATGCTGCTAAATGTGGATTTACAAAGCGTTTTCATTAAAAATAGCTGCCTGCTGTTGCTTAAAACAAAGCTGGTGAGAGTGAACCAAAACATTAACATTGAGGGCCGTGAAACCAAAAATATGTACTGAAAGGTCCTAAAACAGTCTGTGGGGTTTAGGCGATCTGCAAAGTCAGGTTTTATTCGGGTTTGTCACTGCAAGCTCCTCTTTTCACATTACATGTAATCATTGCATCAATTGTTTGTGAAAATAAAGTGCATTATGGAATTTCTCTTTCCAAGAAACCTCAAAGTGTAGAAGGACTTTGTAAGGCGACCGTTGTTGCACCGCACCACTACCTTTGACAAAATGGTTCACTGCTCACTCGCCTATGCCCCCCAAAATCCTTCGCCGCTTTTCAGATTGATTGGCCAAGTGTGCCAGGACCCGCGGTGTCGCCTTTATCTGCAACATGTTGAGGAGCTGTGACATTCTGACGATGTTGTGGCAACATGATGAGAATGTCATGCTTGAGAGATCTGTCGCCACTGTCTCACAGTCAGTTTGGAGTCTTTTTGTGTGTGCGTGCGTGTGTGTGTAAGACCGATTCCTTCCAACACAGCGGGGGCCTACCAGGCTTTATGGGTTATTTATTTAGCGGTGGTCCTTTTGTCGTATAGGGACAAAATCACCATTTTTCTAATATGACATTAACTCCCACAGCTATCTGGGGCCTAGAGTCTCGGTTTGAACTCTGCATTAACGCAAATATGCCAAATCAAATTAGATTTTGAAGGACCAACGCATGACTTATTATTATATTATTATTTAAGTGTCAGTCACCAGGTTTTACAACCACGTACTACTTAAAAAAGACAGAGAAAAGGGATGAAAAGCGTTGCAATCAGTGTTGTTGACAATTGGTAATTGCTCATTTATTTTTGCTTGGCTTTCCTCTTTCGTGATGACTCCTGCCCTAAAGTGAAAACCTGCATCTAAAGATAAGGAAGACTGGACACACACACGTCTCACAAGTTCAAAAGCTGCACCTTTTATTTTACTGCTACTGACTGTATTACACTATTCATTACAGAAAGTGTGTCATCCAAAGTAAACACGCATCTATTTTCTATGACGTCCGTCCCTCGCATTTCATAGACACAGTTGCTTCACACTGCTCTGTTGGACTAAAGCCTGATCACACAGCACACAACTAGTGATAGTGCTAAATCTTATCCTGAGAGCCGAAGAGCTGAAAGAGACTATATGTATGGGGTATGTTTTGCTGTGTTGCTCTTTCTGTATTCCCCCACCCTTCCTTCTCTCAATAGAATCGGATCCGCTGGGACTTTATTTTTAGTGAAGGGTTTTTAGTCTTGGGGGGAGGGGGGAGGGGATGTGGGTGGAGAGGAAGTAGCAACATATTACACAGTGGTATTTATTTATCTTTGTGGTTCTTTTTTTTTTTTTGTACAAAAGACCACCCATCTCTTGCCGTCACTCTCAATCGACCAACATTTATAAAAATAATTTTCTTTAGACTATCTACAGTGTATACTGTATTTTACATCAACTGATTAAAACACACAGCATAATGAAATAATGAAAAACTGTATCAAAGGTTAAAATGTACCACATTTCAATTTAAGGATGCCCTAACTAAGATATTTAATACATTATCTAAAGGTTGTAGTAATGATTAGAATATGTTAGTATTATGGCATCGTTTCTGGTATTAAAAGTTGTATAGAAATACAAAACTTGTTAGATTCTGGACATTTTTCTTTTTGTTTGAGCCTGTTAAAATGCTTTTCGCTGTTGATCTTCACAGACTGACTCATCTTTACTAAACATGTCTACACTATCAGTTGGAGCCATTCCTATCTAGCAGCGCAGTAAAAACATATACCTGCACAACAGGGTGTGTCATTTGCTGTTTGCCCCTTCTTTCAATGTAATGTTCATAAGGACATTAACATACAACGCAAACAATGTGGCTAATATACATACATTTTGTCATTACAGAGCCTCTGTAATATCTGCGTGATGCCCTGGTGAAAAGCTCGCGTATTTAAAAATCGAAACTATTTAGAAGTTGAGTTTGAGAACAGTCTCACGAGGAAAAGGGTCAAAGAAAGTTCTCACGCTGTGAAAAGCTGATGAGGGATTGGCCTGGGTTTAATCTCCTTTTTAACTTCCTAACCTGTTTGTGTTGTTGTTGAATGTACTGAATCCTGTAGCTCTGCACGGACGACTTGAAATTAGAAAATTGGTTGGTAATTGCCACATTATCACGTTTAAGGGAAACACAGAGAAAAGCATTACTATTACTTAACTGTGCACAATCATCTAATAATAATATATTATCAAATGCAATCTCCAAACTCCAAACATTTGTATTTAGTTCCTCACGCTATTTGTAAGTCTCGATTTCACATATACTTTTACAAGATGTCGATGCCAGTAGAAAACACTAAATCTCATTACATGACCGGCTGGGCTGCCTAATCTGCCTCCATATGACATGACACTATCTGATGAACTGTGAACGCTGTATCAACCTCCGGCCCAAAGGAAATACCAATCCCCCTGTGAAACAATAAGCTAAGAACACACAGTTCTGAGCCAGAATAGACTCCCGTATGGGGACCATAGGTGAGGGATCTCATGTGGCGTCCTCCTGCAAGACTCGCGGCCACACGGCGCCCCAGATGAACTGCACACGGCCGACTTTTGAGCTGACTTTTTAAGAGAAATTAAAGTGTGTATAGTGTTTTAGATTCTTTTGGAAATACTTTTTCTACCATTCCAAAGATCCATTGGTTTCCATTCATTTCTATACAGTATAAAAATATATTTGCAGACTCTTAAAACATGCTGAATGATGCTGAGTTCACTGAATGAATGAACATAAAGTCTGCATTCATTTTCTAAATGTTACAATATCTGAACTTGGAAATGCAGTTTAATTGCAAGAGTCTGTCATTAGATTTTCATGAATGGAAACCAAAGAATGCCTGGACCGGTAGTACCAATGCATCCGTAAATCTAAAATTATACAGCACGGATTTGAAAATGGTCAGCAAAAAGGTCAAGAATATATAATTTGTAGTTACGGAGCTAAAACCTGCAAAAAAAACTTTTAAAAAGCTTTAAAAAGCTTCACTAATGAAGCAAATCGAATCCATTATTGCTTTGATCACCGTCCTCACCCACATTATTGTAGTGTACAATGTTAAAGCACATGCAAGATCCTTCCAAAGATGAATATGATCTACCTCATGGCGACGGCAAGCAGCGCATTTAATAATAAAAATCACAAAGCTTAAACTAATGATCAAACAGTATCAAACAGTCTTTGTCAGATCCAGTCTTACTTCCCACAGATATTTGTCCAGAGTATTCCAGTACAGTCGGTTGTGTATTCATTCCAAAGTGTTTCAATAGACCAGCAGATATCCTCAGAAAGGCATCAAAGGTGAGATAACAGCAATTAGCAGCTAATGTTTGACATCTGCTGCGATGATTTCCATTTTCCATCTTTATCATGACTCTGTGGCGGTGCGTTAAACCAAATTGTTATCCAGGATGTCTGGTGAAAGAGCCATCAGAAAGAAACCTCAGGTGAGAGTGAGCACGCACTCAGAAGAACCGCTGAAGACAAAAAAAAACAAAAACAAAAAAACTGCTGAGGAGCATCTCTGGAGGTACAGCAGGAACGGAGCCGAGACCGAGAAACCCTGTACAGCAGGTGGCCTGTGAGTCGACCCTCTGATTACACGCCTCATGATGATCGTCCTCTAAGAACACGGCCCCCGTTTCTGTGACATTGAGATGCAGCACCAAACATTGAAAAACAGTCCATTTCCATGTAAACAAATACACTGCCTGCAACATTCACTTTCTTGTGAGTTGTGGCTGGGCATTTTTATACACCCTTTGTTTTCACATGACTGGCAAAATATGTCACAGTTTAATGCTTCAGAGAACTGATGCTGGATTTGTTTGGGCTTTTCCAGCCATGAAGACACAAACACAAGACAATTTGTAATGTGATAGAAAGACTGAGAGCTGTTGTATAACTGGGACATCTTTGTCCTTTTTATTTTTGTACTGTTTCATTCATGTACAGAGATTCTACTATTAAATGGTAAATGGACTGTACTTGTATAGCGCCTGTCTACTCTTCCGACTACCCAAAGCGCTTTTACACTACATATCACATTCACCCCATACACCCACATTCACTAACTGCCCATCAATACAGTACCTAATCATTCACACAGCTTTGGGAGCAATTTGAGACTTGCTCAAGAAGCTGGGAACGACCCGCTCTGCCACCAAGCCACAACCGCCCCTGTTACTATCTGTTACTATTATACTACTACTATTAACGCCATTGTCATTGTAACTTCAGGTTTCGTGTTTATATTTGAACTTAAAGGGGAACTCCACTGATTTCACACATCATTGCCTGTGTACTTTACACGGAATATTACTCAGCCTGTGAATAGAGTTGCCTAATGTCTTGAGGAAGCTTTCCAAAGTCGGAGAAAATAACCCCTGATAATGTCATCAGGGTTATCTTTGATTTGGCTTGAATACTACATATATATAACAGGGAAGCTAATATGAAAAGATACTATTGAGTTATGGGAAATGTAGGATTCAGTGTTTTTAGAGCTTGACCCATACTAGGGACTAAAAATGTGGCTATCACAGCCTCTGCTGCTTTGATTTTGACCATTCTTTTTAAAATGTGTCTCTTGTGAGCTCAGCAATTTTATGGAAGTACAATACTAAATGGCCAAAGTACCTCTTTAAAGCGGATTTTTATTATTTATCAAAACGTTTGTGTTTTTGCTTACGTTTTTAACCGACAACATGTTGTTACTGCATGTTGCAAGGCAGACATGTTGTTTAATTCAGGGAGTACTCCATCCTGAGATAATGTGTTGCCCCTGAGCTCTCTGTTGGGCTAATTACTGCTCATCACGGCTCTCTACTTTCTATTTCTTCGAACGCTGCTGTTTCGGTTCACTTGATAGATCGGAGCTCTGCCTGGGACAAGACGAAGCACCTCGCGTGACTTCCACCTCTGCAGGCTGCAGCCCATCGTGCATGACTGTCCGTCATCATTACTTTCTTGTAAAAACACCACAGACAGGCCCGGGGAGGGGGTCGCCAAGGAAAGGCCTCACTTCCCTTTGAGCCCTGCTTCACCTTTGACCTCACACAGGGGGAAAGAGATAAACACAATGGGGGAGACAACGAAGCTTCAGTTACTTTTAATGACAGACCTGGTTTGGGTTAGAATAGCAACACTGTCGTCATGCAGAGACCAGATAAGATTAGGCCTCATCAGGCAAAGGGAGGAGAAGTGGCAGCCGCTGGCGCTCTGCTTTCCTCTGCATTCATTTGTATGTGTGAGTACAGATGTGTGTTTTGTGCGTGAGGTGGAATGTGCATTTACATATCCACAGCATGCACTCACATCAGATGTGAATTGTGCCTTAGAGATCACTCGGTTCGCATTTTTCCTAAAGTAAGTGACCATTTATAAGCACACCAATGCTCGGAGCAGCATTTACTAGATGCAGTTTGTGACAAAACTCAGAAGGAGCAAAAAACATGTGTCTTCACCAGTTTTTAAATCTGAGGTCCTGATCAAGCTTGTCATCTTCATTCACTTTCACATAATCCTCAATTCACTGCTTTTACGCAGTAATCTGCAAAAACAAAATACCTCAGCCTTCATTAAAAGCTATTCATATTCTATTCACTGGTTATTTTCCATGGGCGTCTTGTCAGTCTCTTCAATTAGGCCAATGAAAACAATGACTGATGACAACAGTTACAAGAATGGAAGTGGGCAAGGCTTCTTTAGTTGGCGTGGATTTGAAAAGCGCAGTCATGAGGCTGAACACGCAATAAGCCTCCCATTCTTTCCAAAAAAGTACCAACAGTTCAACTGGACTCCACAAACCCCTGAAACGGTTTTCGTCCAGTAAGACAAAAAAATTCGACATGCACGGTGATTCAGAATTCAGGGGGAAAAAGCCCTTATAGTCTGAGAATGGACAGGAGACGCCTTCACGGGCTGCTGAACTCGCTTTGGCAAGGGCCTCTGTAGCACTTGGCCAAACCAAAAAAAGACCGTACAGATAGAGGTACCTCAATGAGCGCTCAGTTAATCTGCAAGGTCATTAGGATACTTGAAAAACTCATTAGCATCACTCTCATGAACTTAGGTGGAGGGCTGTTCTTTTTTCCAGGGGCGGCAAAGAAAAGAAAAACACGGATTTATGGACTTCTGGGAAATATTGTGGTGAGAGTTGGGGGGAGGGGGGGGGGAGGGGGGGGTTGTTGAGGGACAGTTTGACATTTGGAGTCACCGGGGTCATTCAGTTGTAATGAGGCGCTCGCGGTCAGACCAAAGTAAAAGGGTTTGCCCCGGCGCTCAACTCTCCCTGATTCATCGCCAAGCCAGATGACAGTTCGGTTTGGTGGTAGTCAGACCAATCACACGGCGGTAGGTTGATTCATCTCTAATGGAAAGTAATTAACAAGATGGGGCCATACGGACAGTCCCGATGTGTGTGCCTGTGCGTGTCGCTCTGTGTTCATGCATGTGTGTGTTTATGCACTTGTCTATTTGTACATTTATTTTCCTGTCTGTTAAATGTTAGTTTGTTAAAAGTTACATAGGGTAAAACTGGACAGGTGGTAGAATAAAATAACGTAAAGACCTCATGAAAAACGACTTTGTCCTTGTAGCACAGACTGCTACAGTGGTGGGTCATGTTAGGTTGAATGCCAGGCAGCAGCATGGGAAAACTCATTATATACATACATCATTCCAACTTTAATTTATCTGTTTTTGGGATATGTCGTTATAATAAAGTGGTATTAATTGATCTTTTGGTCACTTGAGGTCAGCAAAACAAAGAAGTGCTTGTGCCATTAGCTGTCTAGGATGTTTGGACATTTGCTTGTTATGTACTTTAAAGCAGCATTATTTGTTTGTTTTTTTTGGCCACTTGGGGGCTGCTGTACAATCTGTAAACACAACACTGACATATTGTCACTGTATAAAGTCAGTATGGCAAACATCTCACAAATCCAGCAGTTACATGAGCAACATTAGCATTCATTTGCAGAAGTTTTTCTGGCCACCCAACAAATGTAAGCTCTGGTTTGGTCATCACCAACTCTTTAAGGTAAATATCTGTCTCATTAGCAGCGAATGCTCCACTGGGTTCACCAGCTTCACACTAACTTTGTCTGTCTGCCATTTGCTGCTAGGCAGCTAACGTACAGACGGTTTACTGGGGCCTTTTCGCAAAAAAACAGCTGCCTGCTGCAGCTGGATACAAAATTGATATAAGCAGTGAGACTTAACCAAAACAAGTAGTGGGCTGTGAAACCAAAACAAACATAGCTGAAAGATGCTAAAACGCTTTGAAGGGCTGAGGGGAACTGCAGAGCTGGGTGATAATTCTCTGTCACCGTGTCACTACCAGTAACCCCTCTCACATTAGGCGTAGTCATTTGATCCATTGTTAGTATAAAATTATTGATGGGTGCAGCTTTAAATCATTTTGCTTTTTTTTTTTTTTTTTTAATCAATGCACCTTGTAGTTTTGCACAAATGGTTTGACACTTTTGGAGCCCTGAAAGTCGTCTTATTGCTCTGAAAAGTCTTCTCAAAGCGTTGACTGCCAGATGTTTTTTGTAGCTGACAACCCTCCCAGTTTCTCTACCTGTAATTGCGTTACTTTAGAGATGATAATTTTCCAAGAAGTGCTGTACAGTGTTTTCTACTCCCTGTAGTTCCCAAAGTCCCTAATGTGTTACAGGTCACAGGAAAACTGGCCACTTAAATAATAGGCGAGCAGTTTCTGAATGACTTGTGTGGTTTAAAGCTGTTTAAAAAATAATTCAGTGCAGTTCTGCATATTTCCTTTGTTAGCTTCTCCTGAAGCAATGCAATAGAAATCATAGTTTATTTTATAAACCTGTTACATGAATAGAAAAGTGTTATTGTTCCACTATATAATTATGCACACCCTGTATTCATGTTCTTCTTGCATTGGTTCTTCTTGCATCCATGTTAGCTAACTGAGGCTCACTTTTAGTGTTAAATTAAAGGTTAAAGTTAAATGAAGAATACAATTAGGCATTTTCCAGTTTGTTTGTTTTTTTTTTGTCTTCAATTTGAATTTTTGCCAGTGATTTTCATCAGTCCTATTTGTCAAGGTACAAATGTGTCCTAACATCTTCTGCTAACTTACTGCAGCCTAAAAATCTGATTATGATGTCTAAATGCATGCCCGTTTGAAAGAACCTCGCTGGCACGTCAGGATACCTTAAAAGCTTAACCAAATCTGAGTGGGTTAGCACCTCTGTTCTGTGACTAACCCTGACAAGCACATGGAGGTGGACCTGTGTTTAGTGAAGTTATCAGCGGCTTTCCTTTCAGTTGTCACCCCTATGATGAAGCACATGTGCGTGACTGCTTAGCGCCTTTAGAATAGCCTTGGGCCGTCTCTGCTGTTCCCTTGTTTTCCCCAGAAGTTCCCAGCATTGATTCAGAGAGTAAGATAAGCCCCGTATGTGCAGTAAAACATGCGCAGCTCTTCTGAGGTTCTGTGCACGACGATAATGGCCCGTTTCATTTACCATTCCTGTTTGCAGATGATGTCACTTCCTGATATGACTTCTGATTTCCCCGGTATGAAACTATGCTCTGAATGTGAGAAATGTTCGTTGGACCCGGAACTTTACAATGTAGCTGTACCTTTACTGTCTGAGCAAATCAATCACACCTTCCTGAGCTCCTCCCTGACCTCCACGCTCACTCACACGCGATGAGCTATTGAGCTGTCAGTCATGCGGGAAGGGAAACTGGTGTTGATACTGAACTCGCTAGCAGTGAGGAGCTTCGGGGGTCCGAGGCAGGGGCCGCTGTGCGGGCCCATAGCTTACAGGTTGTTCTGCAGCTAAACTCACCACCATTGAAATTCAAATTCAATCTATATTTAGTGTTTTTAGAGTCTTGCACAGAAACCGCTGTGCTCACTGGTGATTGATTCTGCAGTATGAAGCTGCACTGATATTGTTTGCATTCTTACACAAAATGTATCTGCATATGCAGCCTCCTGCAAATACAGCATGTGCGATTCTGGTCCCCTGCAGTGAACTCACTGTTCGTCTTCCCCTATACAAATAGTGGGGAAAAAAGACTAAAAAAATTAGAAAAAAGGGACTGTAATGACGATTACAAATAGAGGAAGTTGTATTATCATTTTTTGAGCACATTTTTAAATAATAAAAATGTTATTTACCACAACGTTATTTAATAGAATATTTGGATTTCTACACTATAATCATTTTTAAATAATAAAAATGTTCTCAATCTTTTAACTATAATAAGACATTTAAGGTCTTGGGAAATTTATTTAAACTGCAGGAGTAATAATAAGAAGAAATTTTGAGCTGATTTGGATTAAACTGTTGAGTAAATTCATTATTACCATTCAAGCACAGAGTATGTGGTCCTCTAACAAAAAAGAGTTAAAACGAAACACTTACTGAGAAACAAAGCTCTGTCTTATGACCACACACACACACACACACACTCACACACACAAGAGACAGAGAGACAGTGTGTGTGGACCAGATAATTGCAAATACAGATATTTTATTTGCAATTTTCCATCAGTTAATGTATCATGAGTTATAAATAATATTTGTTTCAGGGATTCCACGTTTACAAAAATGCAATTATTAGGTCACATGAGAGGATTTGAGCAAATCCAGCATGCTTTTTACTCCCAAGGACCATGTGGAATAAAAGCAGGGGGACCTGCTGGGGTTTGGTCTAATAACTGGGGGGGCCGGTTGTTCATTGAGAGACTCGCTTGTCTCCACCCTCATAGATCCCTGGAATAAAGCAAGATCACACACTGTCACCTTGTGTGAGGTTCATGAAGGGAGGAGAAGCGGAGGGTCCTGACTAAGTAAGTGTGTGCTTTATATTCACTTTACCTAAACATATTAGGTATATATCTAATTTTACATTAAAAACAGGGTAGAACTTCATTCATAATTATGTAATGTAGCATTTATCATAATGTGGTTTTATTTAGACTTTAATCAATTTTATTATTAATAATCTGCTGCAACCAATGTATTTTCAAAGGCCAATTATGCGGCAGTTTTCTAGCTGCAATAATCATTAGGCCTGTGGATAGTCTAAAGTTTTAATATTTTATTTTACTATGTAGACTAGCCGAACTACAGCAATCCTTTAATAAGACCATATGGCAAAGCGTAATTTCCTATAGGTTCTGTTTATAGTATAGAAATCCAAATATTCTATTAAAAACAATAAGGTCAGTATTTTCGGGGTAAATTACCATAGGCCTACTACAAAACATTCTGGAGAGATTCAGTTTTTATTACATTTATTTTTTCGAATTCATAAATGTACTGAATGTCTCTGTTTCCTTTTTTGAATGTTTTTTATTTATTTGAACCAAAACATAAAATCGGTTCTGTTCAAAGTAAAAGCCGCCGGAGCTGCAGCTCGGGGGAGCCGTCGGGGGTCAGAGGACAGCCGCTGTCCGCGGTGCTGAAGCGGGATCCCCGAAACACAACATGACCAGACCAGAGCTGAGCAGGAAGGCCCGAACCGAGCTCGGAGAGCCAAACATCAACTGCAGATAATAATATGTAGGCCTATATGTATATATTTTTTTTAAACGCGTCCAAAGAAATGGGCAGAAAAGCAAATGAACATAAATGAGTGTTCTCTAAAATAATGAGGCAGGTCTGCCCCCCCATCTGTGGGTTTGGAGGTAGGCTACATACCGCAGCCGGAGTGAACAGAGACGGGTAACAATAATATTTACCATCCAGCCTCGACCGGGGGCATCTAAACCATAGAAACTGATCACTATGTGCCCTGCTTAAGCTTCAGCGGCGCATCTCCAAACGGCCTCCCATCCTACATTTCGCATTGTTGCAGCCGACAGTGTGAACACGTACTGGAGCTACAGCCCACATGTTGTAGCGCCCTGCAGGACCGGTCTGGTGTTCAGCACGTTTGCAAATTACGGGGAGTCACTGAGTTAGAACACGGGGTTCGCCTCCTCCTGGTGGCATGCTGGGAAAGCGCACCCTCAATTGTAATGCCATTAATTAAAACAACTTCAGACTAGAATGTGAGGGAAACTGTGTAATTAGGCTCTGTTTGCATTAACAGCAAATCCAACGCTGCTGTGAGGGGACGAAGTGTACATTCGTTTCTGTAATGTGTAACAACGCAACCCAAACACACATGGCCTCAGCAGACGGTTGTCCATGTAATGTGATCACACAGTTCGCGGGGGGGGGGGGGGATCACACACAGGCCGAATCACCGAAGCCCCAAAATGTGTATTAAAATAAAGAAGTTAGTTTAAAAAGTTTCATTATGTTTTTAATCTGGCATCTTAATCATCTGACTGGGGCCAAATTGCGGTGTAAACAAATTGCATGG
>CM022471.1:21478717-21579498 GCA_011952105.1 Coreoperca whiteheadi
TCTGCTAGCCTCTGTGTGTTGTTTTTGTTTTTGTCACCCCCCCCCCCCCCCCCCCCCCTGCAGGATCCCCATCATGGATGTTACATTGGCGGTAATTAAACTAGCGACTTCCAGAGCTCTGTTGCTGACATGTGTGACTCTGATGGTCTCCCTCCACCTGTGGCGGTGGCTCCGGCTGCGCTCGGCCCGCTGCCCGCCCGGTCCGCTCGCCTGGCCGGTCATCGGGAACGCCGCGCAAATTGGCAAGTCACCGCACCTGTACTTTACGCGCATGGCGAAGAAATACGGCAACGTCTTCCAGATTAAACTTGGCTGTCGGACCGTGGTGGTGCTGAACGGCGACTCCATCAAACAGGCGCTGGTCAAGCAGGGATCCGAATTTGCCGGCAGACCGGACTTCACCTCCTTCCAGTACGTCTCCAACGGGGACAGCCTCGCCTTTAACACCATCACGGATTGGTGGAAAATGCACCGCAAACTGTCCCACTCCACTGTCCGGATGTTTTCCTCCGGGAACCCGCACACCAGAAAGACATTTGAGCACCACGTCCTCTGCGAGTTCAAAGAGCTGCTGCAGCGGTTTGTGGGGAAAACCAAGGCGCACGGATATTTCCAGCCCATGACATCTCTCGTGGTGTCCACAGCCAACATGATGAGCGCGGTGTGCTTCGGGAAGAGGTACTCCTATGAGGACGAGGAGTTTCGGCAGGTGGTGGGCAGAAACGAACAGTTCACCCAAACAGTGGGCGCAGGGAGCATAGTGGACGTGATGCCCTGGCTCCAGTACTTCCCAAACCCCGTCAAAACCATGTTTGACAACTTCAAGAAGCTCAACACGGAGTTCGGCGCGTTCATTCGAGATAAAGTTTTTGAACACAGAAAAACGATCCAGTCCAGCACCATCAGGGATATGACGGACGCTTTCATAGTGGCGCTGGACCAACTAAGGGATAAAACAGGGCTTTCATCGGGGAAGGACTACGTGCCCCCCACTCTTGGGGATATATTTGGAGCAAGTCAAGACACACTGTCAACTGCGCTGCAGTGGATCGTCCTCATACTTGTCAAGTAAGCAACGTTTCCTGTCATTTTATACAGATTATTTTAAGGTTCGTTTTAGATGCACAAGCATTAGACAGTATACATTACAATGGGAAATAACACCAGATAATATATCACAATTGGCCCTCATCCTGCTGCTAAAGCTGTACAGACTTGAGGAGGTTCAGCAGCATTTGTGTTATGTAACAGCCTGGTGGGAGAGCCCAGGCACAGGCAGCTACTGGCAGCATAACATAAAGAGCCAAAACGGCACACCAGTGAAAGTGAATGAGGTGCCCAATCAGCATTTTCACTGTACTAGCCAGATCTTTTGCAGACTTTACACAAGTTCATTTTCTAATGTTGCTTGATTGTTTAATCCTATCACAGCTTGATGCCTTGGATCAGCAGGCTGGTGTCATACAAGCCTTGAGCCACTAGTTTTTTTTTTTTATTTAGAAAGAGAAAGTTATTTTACTTGTACTTACTACTCTAAGGATTAAGTAATGTAGGGACAATAAATGTGCATCATATCCTAAGATAAAACTACATGGTGCACTTTCTTTGGGTAACTAAATGCCACAAAATGTCAGACAGTTTTCTACAGAGACGGTGGCTCACTTGTTACATTATTAAATAAAGTGAACAATAAATGAGTGTACGAGTCAACTAAAACGTAGGTCTCACCTGTGAACGTAGGTATCCTGAGATGCAGGTACGTCTCCAGCAGGAGGTGGACAAGGTGGTGGACCGTAGCCAGCTCCCCTCCATCGAGGACCAGCCGAAGCTGTCTTTCGTCATGGCCTTCATCTACGAGGTGATGCGCTACACGAGCTTCATGCCGCTCACCATCCCCCACTCCACCACCACGGACACCTCCATCATGGACTACACCATCCCAAAGAACACAGTCATCTTCATCAACCAGTGGTCCATCAACCACGACCCAGCCATGTGGTCCCATCCAGAGACCTTTGACCCCCAGCGTTTCCTGGACCAGAACGGTGCGCTGAACAAAGACATGACCAGCAGCGTGCTCATCTTCTCCCTGGGCAAGCGGCGGTGCATCGGCGAGGAGCTGTCCAAGCTGCAGCTGTTCCTCTTCACGGCCCTGATGGCCCACCAGTGCCACATCACTGCGGACCCAGCCAGGCCACCCAAACTGGACTACAACTATGGTCTGACCCTGAAACCTCATGCCTTCTCCATAGCAGTGTCGCTGCGGGAAGACATGAGGCTGCTGGATGCGGCTACCAGGCAGGCCTTCACTAAGGAGGTCAAAGGCGAGCCCCCATCAGACTCATAAACAAAACAACTAATCAAATCAAACCACTATAATAAGCAAAAAACAAACTGAAGGCTGAAACACAAAAAGACTTATGAACTAAAGCTCATGTTTGTGGGCTGAAAACTATATTTATAAGCTGGAATCTCAGGCTAAATTCTCATCCTTTACACATTGTTTTAAATGCTCAACATGACAGTGAGTTGAGAATGATTGAACAGTTGTGATCCCCGATTACTGACTTGTTTTTAAGTATTATAGTGCCCGGCGGGAACAGACATGGCGTCCAGCGGATCACCTGGGATGAATCTGGTCTCTTACACCATCACCAAACACAATCTGACGTACCACTTAGCAATTAGCATCTTCTTTTGATTCATCAAGGTGGAGGACTGCAAGTCAGCTGCACATCGCCGCCGCCGACCAGCCTCAACCAGACCTCAGTACAGGCAACCTCGTGGTTACAGGAGTTAGACGCCTGAAGAGCTGCTGTAACACGCCCATGTGATATTAGTGTGAGTGCCATTGCTGCAAGGATTTATTAGTAGAAACCATGAAGCTTACAGGGACATCATAGTGTTGTCATGCTGTCTATTAACATTTTTGCCTTCAGATTAAAACAAGCAATCATTGTGTCCCCAAAAATGTCTGCTTTTCAGGCATCCCTTTAATTTGGCCATTTTTATCCATTTCATTAATGTTCCAAAACTTTCTAATGTAATAACCGAAACTCGAACATAAAAAAATGTGTGCTATTTGAAGGTAAGCAATCAAGACTGGAGTTACACGACTTTTATGTAACAAAAGTAATGTGCCATCTAAGGTCGGACTCCTGACCGAAGCAGTGATTCTGCATGAACAGGCGAATAAGCTCATTGAGTGCATCGGCCCTTAAGTCCAATGTCTACTAAAATAAAATGTTCAGTACTAACGTGCAGCTTTTGATATATAGTGTAAAAGCTTAGTTACTCAGGAATAATATATTTTTTGGCATTTATTTGATTTATAATGCTTTCGAAAGTCATCTAACATATTGTGAAATCTCCTGTAGATGGAACTGTTTGGAAGGACAAGGCAAAGGCGTGTAAAGGGTACACCAAACGGACCTGCTGCATGTACTGCATGTGTCTGTGAACTGCTGTCCAACGCTTGTGTGAAATGACAAATGTTAGATCAGTGTTATTTAGTCATTTATTTCTCTTTTTTTTTTGTTACTCACTCAAAGGTTTTGCTCCGTGGAAAACCTTCCATCCTGTCTTTTAATCTCCATGTTCAAGATGCCAGTAGCCAAATCAGGTCCTCTTCATGTTGTTTTATTTACAGAAATACTCGCGCTGTCAAAAGGAGGGCTGGGACACTGGTGGTCATTTTTAAAATGTTCTGTCTTCACTGACTGTAAAGTCTTGGATTTGTGCATTTATTGGCTTCCTGCTAAATCATTTTGGAATAATATAATTCATCTTTGAAACGTGACTTTAAGCAAATGTTAACATACCTCGTAATAGTTATTTGTATGTCTTAGGAGACAACAACATATGGATGGACCCCAGCGAAACAACAAGCCTAACGTACAGCGAAATAAAGACAAACGAAAAGACTTAAATAGTGTGACGGTCCAGGATGATCTTGTAGAAGTAAAAGCATAATATTTGTGAAATTGTATCACCGATGGCATAGCTCAGTTGGAAAGATCTGAAAAGCATTGGATTGCTCATGTTTCCTTTTCCTCCGTAAACTCGAATGACAAAATGTTAACGTCCCTGTACTGGTTGTGTCATGACTTGTTTGAACCCATGGTGGAAATGACATCTTTTGGAATGGTGGCGGCCTCTGAGTCATGTTATAAAATACTGCATATCATGTATAAAGTACTGCTGTGTGCAGTGCAGGAGAGGAAAATAAAAGTTATATATCAAAACTGTTCAAAGTGGCCTTTTTTTTACCAAATAATAACTTAGAAAACTTCCATTTGCATAAAGTTGATCTGTTCCTAACAGCTAGTATGCAAAATAGTTAACATGACAGGAGTCAAGAAATACTTCAGATCCCAAATTGTACACTGTCTTTACCTTAAGAACTAATTATATGAGTGAAACAAAATACATTTATTACTGCTCACTTTGCAATATGTAAGCTTCTGACTACACATACTGTAATTGCAGCTGTGATGTTGCTCTTCTGAGTATTTCTTCAGTCTGCAAGTTGTTGTGAAAGATATTGCAGTTACGTAATTAAAAGACACTTAAACTATGCTTCTGTTTTTCTCTTATGTAGTTATATATGTCTTAATCAGGTAAAAAAAAAAAAAAGGTTTTAAAATGTAATCGCCACCTTTACAATTCCTAAGCAGAGATAGCAGGGTCCAATATAAAGTCATGATTCACTTGTAAGTGGGTTTCGTTCAAAAGATTTGACACCAATGTGACTCTGCACTCGCTGCTGATCAGGCAGAGCTGGTTAACAGAACATTTCATACAGTCTCACTGTGAACTAAAAGAAAAAAAAATGCAACAAACTCTTGGCATCTTGCCACGTCAGGTGGGAACAAAAGGGAAGTGTTTGGGAGATCCCTTTCCCTGCACAGCGTTTTATCTCGCCCTGCCAGAACATCCTGTACTTGCAGCCATGCGGCCGACCAACTTTCGGAGTGCGTGACAAATTCAGATAAAACTACAGTAGATGATTACTGATATGGCTCTCTCTCCGTGCTCCGTTCTCCCCTTTTTACAAGTACAAAATTATATCTAAATAGTGCCAGTGAAGTCATGCGGAGTCGGAAGGAAAACACCGAGTTTGCTTTTGCACCTTTCTGCTGGATTGAGGCGTCAAACCGAGCTGACAGATCATCAAACACAAATGAGCTGAAAAGTAGAGACACTGACAATGTCATGGTTAATATGCCCGTATCAGTGGGATAATGACTTGAGGTATAATTGCAGACAATATCAGCCTTCAGGGGTTATTGCTTTTGTTGTGTTTCCCTCCTTGCATTACAGCAAGCTGCAGAAGGGAGCAAAATATACAGTACAACTACGGACTACATGGAAAGGAAACGTGAATACGGATGCTGATTGAAAATGAAGATGACAAGCGAAACGTCTTGCACGGTAAAGCAGGTGCCTTGTATGAGTTTGGCGGACGCACATCATAGGAAGGCTGTGGTGGAATAAGCCTGCTGAGAAAGATGAAATAGGTAGTGGTAAGACACATCCTATGTCATTACAGCTTAGACCTGTCAAGACTGTATTAACAAGATTAGCGTGAATCTCTCTATTTAAGCTTGTATCCTGCATTGACCGAGGAGCACTTACACACAACAAGATCCTTCTGCTGTTGACTGTAAGTTGTGTAGAGTAGCTGAGCTTAGATTGTGAATGGAGGGATATGTGGAGATCTGAATGAACGTTAGCAAGACTGAACAGCCGTGACGTTCAGAGAGAAGGTCACTGGCTGTTGAGACCGACTGATAGGAGCTCAGGCATGAAGGAACAACAGCACTGAAATGTCAGCGCAGGGCTTCAGTCAACACTATAACAGCTGAACCCGAAGCAAGACCTGGTCCAGGCCATTTGGGGTCAAGACAACCCTGCGTGAACGGTTGAGTTCTGTTCAAGATCAGAGCAGACTGAGTGATGATGTTCAACTGGCAACTGCATGCACCACTAAAGCACTATAGAAACTGACATGAATGGGGCTAAAGGTGACGCCTGCATTGTTACATAATCTTGAGGAGGGGCTCAGAGTTCAAATCTAGTTTTACGGCCTTTCATTATTTCAGTTTAGTGTATATTGTGCTTACATGGCACATGTACCACAAACAAATTAGTAATACTATCAAATATGAACATAACGTGTGGGAGAAACTGGTGGGTCAGAAGGCCTGTGGCCTTTTAAAGGAACTCTTTGACATTTTGACAAATACGCTTATTTGCTTTCTGGTGGGGAGTTAGAAGATTGATACCAATCTGATATCTTTTCATAAATAAGGCTACAGCCAGCATTCGTTAAGCTTATTTTAGGGTTAAAGGCTGGAAACAGATAGCTTAGTTTAGCTTGGTCTGAAGTTAAAATATGCTTGGTAGCATCTACAGCTCACTAATTAACACATTATATCTCATGTGTTTGATCAGTACAAAAGCCAAAGTCTAAAAATAACAATTCGGCAGATTTTCCAAGAGTACCTAGCTGCCAACACAAAAAAGGGCGACCTCAGTCCTCCGCAGCGGAAGTTGGTCTTCTTCCTGTTGCTTTTACGTGGCAGGCCTTACTGTACAACTTAATAACTTTATTCAGTGGTAGTGGTTAAAGTGGCGATATGGGGCCTTACTTTGATGAATTTACTGTTTATGAGACCACAACTCATAGGACGGCTACGTTAGCTGAACGGCTAAATAAGCTATGGTGAGGGTATCTGTCCATCAGGAAACTTTGTAAAGGGCTGAGGCAGAGCAGCCGGAGGACAGAGGGAAAACCAGAAAACATTTGCTCCCTAAAATATGTTCAGATTTCACCAAAATCCTCGAATAAAGTTGCTGTTTTTCGTATTTTTTCATTTTCTCCCACAAGGAGACTACGCACACACATGCGCAGCGTAGATGTTCTCGCAAAAACGACATGATGAAGACCAACGTCCGCTGCAGAGGATGGAGATACCTCTTGCAGAGGTCCACCATTGTGTCTGCATCCAGGTGCCTCGCAGATTTCCCAGGCCAGAAGGAGTCCGGCACGTACCACTGCCATTTTGAACGTTTCTTGACTGTGTTCAATAAAGACATGAAAGATCAGAATTTTGTTTGTGTAATTGTTTTTAGACACATTATGTTTTTCAAAACTCTTGATTTAGGTGAAGATCAGATCACATTTTATGACAAATTTATTCAGAAAACCATAAAAATCCAAAAGGTTCACATACTTTTTCTTGCCACTGTAACCCCCAGTAAACCCCAGTTTTCAAGTTTTTTTGTCCTCACAGATTAAAACAAACGAGATAGAACGTTTTCATTAGTAAGGTGCTGGTTGGCGGATTTAGTTTACATTTTGAACACAGACAAGCTGGCTGTTTCCACTCTTTGTGCTAAGCTAATCGGCTGCTGGCTGTAGCTATATATTATAAGGACAGATACAAACGGTATCGACCTTCCCATTTTATTCTCTGGCATATTTCCCAAAATGTCAAACTATCCCTTCATTCCGACCTTGTGTTTTCAGCGCTGAGGACAAATAAACCCCACACACGTCAGTCCAGGAGTGCCTGAGAGTAAAACAAGGTGCCATTAAAATACGGGATTCCAAGAAAACTTCAAGGGAAAGTGAAGTGGAGATGACGCTCGCCTGCTCATGATGGACAGCAGCCCTTTATGAGCATCCACTACTGGATGGCACGAGAAAGACAATCTGAAAGCTGCAGCCTTTTAAACTCTTATGCAACATGGAGTCCTGTCTTTAAGGCCAGCATGTACAGGCATCAAGATTAGATGCAATCACACACCATACGGTGCCTGTGAATAAATAGAAAACAGTTTCCTTCACGTTTAAGAAAAAAACGTCTGCAGGTGATTTCTGCAGCTGCCTCAACCGAGACATTTAAATAAAGTGCACAGGAGGCTAATAAAATCCGTCATGGAAGGGTGAAGTTTTCATGACTGTATAAACAAACACCTGTGCACATTTGGGAGGCACCCACTTAGTGTGGTTCTACCAAGGGAAAAAAAAACAATTGCTGAAACATGACTAGACTGGTGGGAGGTTTGCCTGAATCTGATCCAGTAACAAATTCCCAATTGCCCTGGCACAAAATGTACAGTCTGGGGGAAAGGAAAGGGATGCCTTAAAACGCCACAATCATTTACAATCGTGCTGGAGCCTGCTTGTTACATTTTTCTGTTATTTTTGGAATATGATCAGTGTTGTTTCTGACAAAAAATAAAAAAAATCAATGAGCATTTTAATAATAAGCTATGGATTACATCGTTTACTGCGAGGGCATTCCTCATACTACTTAAACATGCAAGACAAGTGACAAACGGACCACTCTTATCAGGATTGCACAGATTTAATTATGGGCTTCAGCACCATTAATCATTTAGTGCACACACTGCCTTTGATACTGTACAGTATAATCTCTATGTAGTGTATCTGATTTGATATAACCTTGAAGGAAATTGTATTTGCTTTGGCATTTGAAGAAAATCAAATACATTTGTAGTGCTCGTAGAAAAATCTGTAAAGTGACATAACAGCAATTCTTGTCATTTTCACAATTCACGTAGCCTTAACAACATGACATTAAATTAATCTGAGTCCAAACCCATAGGCTCTTCCAAAAACAAATCTCAACAGTAAACAAAATTAAAGCCTCATGGTTTCATACAATACGCATGTGTAAAATGCATCACACTTAACAAGACTGAGCAGACACATTGAACAAGTGTTAAATAATTAGGAATGCATAAGACAGCAACAAAATGAAACATTTAAACATTACTTCAGCATCCTCTGCTATGGTCATTATAGTTTTCCTAGAGAGCCGTCGGTCAAACCCTTCTGTCACAGAGAAATACAGATTAATCACTCCATTTACATGCACACCGGCAAGGTCTTTTATTAAACACCTTCATCTCACTATATGTTATTTGTCCGTCAGTGTACTGATGAGGCCTGATGATGATGATGATCTTTTGTCACTATATGTATGAAAAATTGTGGACTTAACCACGGGTGTTGTTGTTTTTTTTTTACATCAATTGAAATCTGAGCAAAACTTGAATTGAACCATAACCAGGAGAATTAGGATAATCAGAAGCCTTCTATAAACATTAAACCCTTTTTTTTTTCTTTTTTTTAAACTTGGCATACACCGAGCATGAGCGATGCGCTTAGGATGCCTCTCCACTTTGTGACACTGGAAAGGTTCATAATAAAATAGATGTCTCACTAAAATTGGCTTTAGATTACAAAACAATGTAAGACCAATAACATGTGCTCAACCTGTCTCATAGGTTTGTTGTCACTGATCTGGAAAAACACGCAAAAAAGAGCACATTAAACTGAGGACATGTGGTGTATAGTCTGAAATTATAAAAAATGAAATATCCAGGGTCAGTTAATAACCCTATAAATGTTAGGAAACGCACTTACACTCGGATATATTCTTATATAGTTGTCAAGTGAGTTTGGACAGTTCTTCAGATCTCATAAAAGACGTAGTAACAGAACATATTCATCCATGTGTGTCAACTGCATTACCAAATCATTTTACAAATCTGCATGCAAATGTAGCCAGTGAGCAGTCACGCTCAGGGCAAGAGGTCGTCCAGTGGTCACAGCATTACAAGATCTTTGTTTGGGCGCACCATTGTCTGATGTGCTTTTGTTATTGCCACTTGAACTGTGCGGTGGGAGGCGCAACAACAAAAAAACAGGCCGGAACTGGAGGGAACAGCAAGTCTTGTGGGTCACTTTCCTAAAAAGCGACAGGTCTTTGTTGTCAAGGAAACTTGGTATCCTTGAGACACACTGGAGTGATACTCACTATCAGTGCAATCAGCCCTCGGACAGAATGTCTTCTACTGCTGTACGCATACATATATCCCTGTATGCGTACGGGATATACAGGGATTGCTCAGACGTATAGATCTATATATGCCTGTATGCGTATATGGTGCACCCAAACAAATATATATATATATATATATATATATATAGATGGAAATTAGCTGTCGCTAAATGTGATGTAAAGCATCTCTTCTTTTGTTAGACTGATGTATTTGCACATGGTCCTTGTCAAATACAGAATAAACTAAACACACACACACACAGATATACACACACACACACACATATATATATATATACGCCAAATGAATTTACTATAATCTATAATGTATGATTAATCCAATTTCTGTAACAAATAAAATCCACCTCATAGACTTGATTATTTGAGAGAGGGAAAAGTAATGATCTCACCGATTTGATACAACCAGCCATGAAGTTTGTTTTCCACTATTAAAAAACACAGTACAAGTCTGATTTAAAACTACATAGGACGGTAACCTATTGCTCCCAATGATGATATAATGCCACAGTACATCTCCCTCCACTCAGAGTGAATTAACATGATGGCCTCTCATTACACACTATACATCCACCCACACACACACACACCCGTAGCACATGGAAAATACATTTCCAAAAGAATGTGCGATCGCTGCCGTCACAGTCCAAGCGCTGGCCAGAGTAAGTCCAGTTCCTTTTGTGCCTCTTCATTCTGAGGGAAAAAAAACAAAACAGTAAAACATTTCAACAGTATATTATTTTGCCTGATTCATGATGCACTTAAAAATGAGACTGATACAAATACAGCAACAGGACAGCGATGAGGTCTACCTCTTTGGACACAGCATTCACTGAACAAGCAGCTTCACACATCTTCCTAGCCTTATCCCTCTGCCCCAGGTCTTTGTAGCACTGCCAAAGAAAAGGACAAAAACTGTCAAAGCATTGTTCAGTCTCACTAGGACCCCACACAACAGTGCACAGTGAGGTCCCAAAACACAAAAACGGCGACGAAATTTCGCCTTCAGGCTTCCGGTACTGACCTTAGCTAGAAACACATAGTTAAGTTTGGAATATCCTGGATTGATCTCCTCAACCTGAATGGGTGAAACAAAGTTTGCTTTTAAAGAAAAAAAAAAAAAAAAAATATCACAATACTACTCCAGTACTTAACATATAATGTATTCAAGAAATTCCCCAGTAAAGCTGTAATACTATAGTAGCTGCTGATATTAATTTTAATATCGGTTTTAACTGGACTAGACATTCACTAATCAGATTAGGATTTCAATGTAAATGAAGACACTGATCTTCACACAGTGGTGTACAGAAAGCAACACCATGATTACCTTCATATGTGTGCACCGTTATCCCCATCGTGTGTACGACTCATTGCGTCGCACCCCACTCTACGACGGCAGGCTTTTCATTCAGACGTGGGCGACACATTTAAAGGACTAGCTTGTTTTTGTAGCATACTAGCATACCAAACGTATGTGTAAAAAAAAAAAAGTAAGAAGGGGAATGATTGCAGAATGAATCACAGCACCTTAAGAAAATTCTTCAGTGCGTCTTCAACTGTGGCACTTGGAGGTTCTCCAAATAATGTTGCAGCAACTTTCCTCTCAATCCATGATAACTGAGCCACCTGCAAAACGCAAAACATTCAAACACCTCAAGTTAAAAAACAATTCTGCACGTTAGTTTGAGAGTAACTGAACACCAGGCTTAAAAGCAGTGTATCGCGTCCCTCTCTGGTTGAACGTTTCACATGCTGGGTGTGGTGACAAGAATATCACGGTGATCCTGGAGTCCAGCTGTGCGTCGCTGAAGCAAAGTGACGAGTTGGACCACTGGAGGTCAGCAACAACGAGATTTTCAGGGGGGGGTGTCAAATTACTCCTTAAGACATCATGAACGAGCTGCTGTGAACAGCAACGGCCATCGACTTCAAATGTCAAGCTTTTCCTGATACACTTCCTAAAAACTTCCAAAAAGGGTCAACATTACCTCAGGTTTCCAAAATGAAATCAACAACTTTTCAATGACGTCAAGTGAAAATTCTACAATCAATTTACTAAAAAAATAAATGAATAAAATCACACTCGCGCACCTTCTCTGGATCCGTTCCACATTGGTGGATTGATCTGCCTGCTCCTACAAGATCAGCAGATTCCATAATATTATATATTGCTTCCGTTGTCTTCCTCATATGTAAGTCGCTTTGGATAAAAGCGTCTGCTAAAGGACTAAATGTAAATGTAAACATACCATGTTTAACTATTTATATCTATTGAGATATTTATGTAATGTGGAGGTTTTCCCTTTTAGTCAGTAGACGTAATTACATCTCTGAGCAACCAACCGTGAAATCAAATGCTTTAACATTTAATGGAAATAAAGTTGAGGAATTTTGTCGGTATTCGTTTCCTTGCCGGTTTGGGTATGAATCATTTTTAGCAACTATTCCAGGCCAGAAAAACACACTTTTCCGACTGTGTCCAGTATTTCCATGACCACGGGTACCCCGTGCACTGACACTTTTCTAGCGACAGTATTCGCAGGAGATGATAACGGCCAGGGGAAGCCTGGGTCAAACATGTAATGTTCCAGCTTCGCACCATTCATCAGAGCAGCGTCTAATTGCAGGTGTAGCATTGCTTTGGCGGCGTCACAGGACCTTTCAAACACAACCGCTGGCTGAATACAAACAGTAGATTCACCGTTGAACACGAACGCACCACATACAGCCCATAAAACGCAATCCCTGAAAATATCAGGTGTTACTCCTCCGCTAAAGTTGCACAGTCCCTCACTCCTTCTCTGGTACCACCAGTGTCGGTTAGTATTATAAACTGTAATCAGCAATCTCTGTAATAGCTTCCTTCCTTTCAGGCAGTTAGTTTGACAACCGGCACCAAGTTACGTCATTAGTGATAAATTGCTGATGACTCAACAGCAGAACGTTTGTAATACTTTATATCTAAATAGGACAGCAATTCATCATCACAAATCATTCTCAAAAATACTAGTAGTGATTAAATGACGGACAGACAGGACATGATGGGGAGTCATCAGCTGCATCAAAAAAAGTGCTTGCACTGAAAGAACATGAGCCGAATAGAGACAGGATGAAAATATCTCCCTGGTACAATCTGATTTACAGCTAACAATGGCTCGTGTTAACCTCCCGTAGCGCTTTCTGTGAATAACGCAGATGGAAAAACAAACCTCAGGGAAGTCTAAACAGTGGGAATGAATGAGGGGAAACCATGGGTGGGTGAGCAGAGGGAGGTGGGAGGCCACGCAGACATGTCAGCCTCCATACATTCACTGATTTGGCTATGTGAAGAGAGATGGGAGAGATATATGTGTGGCGGGAGAGCGACATACAGCGTAGCACCAGCGGCCCAGCAGGTAGTAGGACATGGGGTCTTGTGGCTTCAGCTCAATGGCTTTATCCAGATGATCCTGGGAGGGGAGGCAGACAGACAGAGAGAAGATTTTCACTGTTGATTCATGACACGGCTGCTCTTTCCACTGCCTTCTGTTCTGACCTGATCTGTCCTGCTTCACCAACCCACAAGTATTTCACAAACACCTCTTACACACGCGATCTCGCCGAGCGACCACACACTCCTGGCTGACACACACACACACACACACACACACACACACCCACCCTCCCTCGTTCTTTTCCATTCTCTCTCCCTCTCTCTCTGATTCATTTTTTTTTTTTTTTTTTTTCTTCCCTCTCCAGCGCTTTATCTCTTTCACCTGTCAAGAGTTTTGCAGGTACACAGTGTTTGGGGGAAGCCGCTGACAGAAGATAAAATGCTACGTGCCGCTGTTCCACACTCTGTCTTATGCAACTGAATGGCTGTAGGAGTGGCTTACTGTTTTAAATGAAATGAGTAGCTATTCCCCCCTACTCCATGTACATGGGAGAAGCAATGTCCTATATATATATATGAAATATGATACACATTAGTGCTACATTCTTTAGCTCTTATTTTTAGAGTTCTGTTTGTGTTAGACAACAAAGTACCTTGAAGATGTATCCATTCTTTATTTTGTTCTGTACAGTGTCATATTCTGCCATAATTCCACACATGATGGCGTACCTGTGGAGAGACAATATTTACATTTTACATTTAGTCATTTAGCAGACGCTTTTATCCAAAGCGACTTACATATGAGAACATTCACAAACCGAAGGCGCAGCTTCGGGAGCATTTTGGGATTCAGTATCTTGCTCAAGGATACTTCGACGCACGGCTGGGGGATTGAACCGCTGACCTTCCGATTGGGAGGCAACTGTTCTGCCACCAAGCCACGGGTGCCCAGCCAATATTGTGTTGATCAGATTTGTATCAGGTCTTCATGCTTGACTCATTGTTCCCAGTTTTTACAGAACCACCCCCCCCCGCCGAACAGATTTATTAAAAATGAATATTGTGTTGAACTGATTTTCACAGATTGTGTGTCCCCCGCACTCAAAAACGTTACTGTTTCCTGCTGCAAGAAAGGCAGTGACCACCATAATTGGAAGTAAACAAGATCCTCCTTTAAAGAGCACAGCTGACAAAACTATCCAAGAAATTGGGAGAAAATGCAGATGAACAAGTAAATAAAAAAACTGCACTACAAATGACAGCTTTAAAATCTCTCTTAGGTCTTTTATATAAGCTTGACGTGAACACAAAGGGTCTAGCTAACTTTCCAAAACCGACAATATGACAAGGAGTGGGCGGAGTTGATAAAGTAGGCAGGGTTTAAACACAATTGCTCTCGACAATACAATATTTGCTCAACAATACCTTTTGCAAATATTGTCTGAAAGTGTGCGTGTCACGTTCTCACCACAAACGAACCGCCCCAGAGTTCGCTTGAAAGCGTACGGAGACCACCTCTTCAAGGAGGTCTCGGTGCGCTTGTTTGGTCCGCTGTAGGAGCGCACCCGAGTGCCATTGCTGCTTTCGCACCCGACCAAACGAACCGCGCCAACGGGGGGAAAAACGAACTCTCGGACGATTCAACCGAACTAAATGAGGCAGGTGTGAAAGCACCTTTGCACAAGGGCACCTAAACACCATCACTTAATCCACCTGCCCAGTTGGTCCAGCAATGCCATCATAATTGAATGTACTATAATTTCTGGATCCGTCCTCTACACTTATGTTTTGCAACCTACATTTTGTCATTATAATTGTATACACACTATGACCTTCCGTTGTGAATCTATTCTGTACACACGACATCTATTGCATGTCTGTCCCTCTTGGGAGAGGGATCCCTCCTCTGTTGCTCTTCCTGAGGTTTCTATCGTTTTTTTCCCTGTTAAAAGGGTTTTTTTGGGGTATTTTTTCCTTATTCGAATCAAGGGTCTAAGGACAGAGGGTGTTGTATGTTATACAGACTTGTGATTTTTGATATTGGGCTATATAAATAATATAGAAGTGAATCTGAATCTTTGACTTTGTTTGACAAGATCACCTCTGTCCTCACTTTGCCTCATCGTTATAATGTAGATGGACTGAGCATCAGTGGAATTCACTGGACTGAAAGCACTTGTATAAGAAATTAGCAAACGACAGGAATGATTATCACTGCACCATTAGGTCACCAAAGAACCGTCGTACTCTCAGTCGATACTGTACCTGTATGTTGGTCGAAAACCTAAGATCCAACTTGAAGAATGTCACATTTTGAGCCTTTCTGACAATTTGGAATTAATAGGAACTCTAAGAATTACAACAGGCGCAGTTTTTGGTTGCTCTGTCCTGACTGACTACAATACATAAGTCAAGTAGTGAGTTTCTGCGTAGGTGGGTCGGGTTGGAGAGAAATGCGGCAGCACCTTCCAGTCACACCACCTTTTCTCTGGGTCACTAACAATGAGAAACCAAAGGGGCACAGAAAAACCACTAACACTCAACCTTCTTTAGCAAGGCTCCTCATTAGACACCATCAGCAAAGATAAGCTGCTTCACCTTATTCCTTCAGCCACTAATTAACACACTGACTTGGACCAACGGGCAGGTGGGGGGAACACAAAGAGCGATTTCAGCTTTGAGATCTGGAAGTCAACATGACGCTGTGGGTTTGGAGAGGAGAGAGCTGATCAAAGTCTTTTCGCTGCAAGGCTGCTTTAATCCTGCTGGTACTCTGTCAAACACCACAGAGCGACATAAACGCCTTTTTATATGAAGGATCAGGGGGTGCAAAGGTCATCCGACAGTGTCGTCTGACATGGTGGTGCTGATGGTAGATGGAATCTGTGAATGTGCGTGTGTGTACTGAGGCGTCTGGTATGTGTGAAGGGATTTTTTATTTTATTTTTTTTAAACAGGGCATGATTCGGCGGTGGGCTACTGTTCTCTGTAGTCGCTCTCACTCATTCTGTCTCGGTCTCTGGATCGTGATCAGGCACAGCCAGCCGACACAGATTACAACACCAAGAAAAAAATAATAATAAAGGGGTTGAGAGGTAGCGAGCTGCGGCAGAATGCTAATTGTACTGCAAGATTAGCAGGCAATTACTAAATTAAGATACACTATTCAGGTCATGCAAACATTAATCTTTGTGCTAACATCACTCCTACTTACTGTGGGCGGTGTGGAAAATGAACAGTGATAAGACAGGTACTAACCACATCACTTTTAAGTGCCATAAATATTACCTGCAAAGCAAACAAAAGGCAGATGAATTGTGTGTAACTGTAACCAAAAAGATCTGAGTTTATTTTCTTTAGGTAGTGCAGGGCGCGGCCACGCTGCCGCTGTTTGGCGCTCGATGAGTGGAGAGCTCCACAACATCACAAGAGCAGAGATGCTATCTGTCTGCAGTTGCGCTGCCTTGCTTCCAATGAAAACAGATGGCTGGATGTAAAGGCTTTGAGCAAATCCATCACCGGTGACTAAATATCTGCTGTGAGGAAACGGAGCCAGGACGCGGTTGGTTTGCGCTTGGCCGCCACATTTGAATCCAAGTTTGAGCTCCTGCCATATCAGTAGTAAGAGGTGCTCACAGTATCCATTGGTTACATGATCAGAGGGCACGATACGATTCAAACAAAGTGTGAAAATCCAAGCAACAGTGGCTCAAAAATGAATAGTGCTAAGTGCGAACAATTCTCATTTGGCGCTGGTGCATCGGAGACGATCATTCAACAGGTCCCTGAATCGAACCAGTGCGAGGATGATAGATACATTGTTTCAGTTTTCGAACTGGTCTGGTTTGAGTTCACAAAGGCAAAACTCAAATGGTCCAGAAATAGTAAACAAAAGCCATGTGGTGGAAATGTCGTTTGATTACTGGTCACACAGTCTACCTGGATACTCTACATCATGGATGTGGAGCGCAAATCAGCAGACTTTAGAGGGCCGCGCGGGTGTTAAATCATTTAATAATGCAGGCTTTTCGAGGAAGACGCTTTGCCAGCAGACGTCTTATCACAGAAGACGGCCGGTTCTGATGAAATCCTACAATGACTTGTTTGCATTTGCCGTGCAAAGTGGGCCACAACTGCAAACATGCAAAAACAAAGTTCTGTCATTTTGGTAGCAAACGCGCTACTAGTTCACCAGTCACCAACTTTCTTCTAACCAATAAAATGACACACATGATGGTAAGCTTCCTGTGATTGGTTTGAATGGTGTTCACACCAGAAATGAACCGCTCCAGTGTTCACTTGACTGTGGCGTGAAACCACCCCTTTGATGCGGACCAGAGAGCGGTTGTTTGGTCCGCACCAGAGTTCGAGTCCAGCGTTCACACCGGGCCCGGCTTTTCCCAGCCCATGTGTCAAAGTCTCCTTGAGCGAGACTCTGAACCCTGAGTTTTTCCCGATGTGCAGGCCAGAGCCTTGCATGGCAGCTCGGCCGCCATCGGTGTGTGAATGTTACGGGGTGAATGAGAGGCAATATTGTAAAGCACTTTGTTCCGGTAAGGTAGCAAAGCACTATATAAATGCAATCCATTTACCATTACTTACAGCTTTATGCAATATGCTATTCTTATTATGCATAGATCAACAAAATAAATAATAACAAGATGTAGTCCTAGCTTCTCTTCACTCCTTGAAATCACCCACAGTGCTCTGTGAATCCGGCAAGTCAATACTAAACTAAGGAGCTCATCTAACTGCAATCTTCCTTCAAGAGTGACGCTAACCAGTTAGTCATTCCTCTCTTTCCACGAGCATGCTGTAATATGCTGAAGTGATTAAATGCAATAAATCCTACTGGTGGTGAGATGAGGAGAGAGCGACCAGAGCAGCATACTAGAGGGGAATAGTAATCATAATTGAGATCCAACACTGCCCAGGTGAGGGCTGTGGGAGAGATTGCTCAACATCCAGGCTACTGCAAGACATATTTTTCCTTCTCTCTGAATGGCAAACATTATTCAGCATGGAGCAAGTCTAGCAGTGTTTGCTGAGGAAGTATGTGGACCCGAGAGTGCCAGTGGCAGAGCTGCTCATGATCGAACCAGCATATAATAGTGTTGGCTCAATCTCTGCACCTGGACTTTCCCCTTGTGAAGTTAGACTGCGGGGAGTTTGCATTTGTGACTATGTCAAAGTTAACCCTCATCCTGTGCTTGTGCCTTATATATGTACAATTTCTAAAAACTAAACATCTAAAAATTAAAGATCAGATTTTTTGCACCATGCAGGAGATGGGAGTGTGTGTTGTTTTTGGTGTTATGCAACATATCTCTTGTCATTGTGTGAAATAGCAGCAGGCCTTCAGAGGAGAGGCGGAGACGGGTAAGGGGAGGAGATGGGATGTGAAGGTCTGGAGAGGTGTGTTTAGCCTCAGCCAACCTGCTGTTTTTTATCCTTTCCTTTCTTCTCTGAGCTGAAATACTATCTCTCCTCTACTGTCTAAGGCAAGAAAAGGGAAATATCAAGAGGAGGAGGAAAAAGTGGGCCGTGGCAAAACATGACAGGGTGAAGATGAGAGGAGGTTAGAACACTTAATTGCGCAAGGTTAGTCCGTGTTTTTATCGCGGCTCAGTGAAATCCTCCCTTCTACTGGGCAAAAACAAAAGGGCCTAAGTGTCAGCTGCTTGGCGGAAACAGCAGATTGATTACATCCAAACATAGGGAGCTCATTCAAGACAGAGAGGGCCAGGCAGGACTCCAGGCTAAAACTTGTACAGAAACAGGAGGAGGAACTTGAGGAAGGACAAGGACACGGTCTTACACAGGACAACCTATGCGAGACAATGTGTGAAGAGCGTTGATATACTTAGCCGGTGACAGAAGAGCCGATCGCGCTTTCTCTGCATGGGAGGTGGGATTTGTGGCCGTGTGTCAAGTGTTCCCACAGTGGTGAACCAGAGGACAGCGAGCTCCGAAGTTCACGCACACACAGGGTTTCCACGGCTACTGGGAACAGACCACACTGCAGCCACGGTGACACTAACGATGACCGCGGCAAACAGAGGCACGTGTTTGAAATTAAAGTTGTCTCTGCAGAGTTCAAAGTGACCCCATCCTCCCCCCTCCTCCGGTTGGCACTGCCACAGGCTCCCACTTTAATCCGCTGGCCTTTGTACCATCACTAAGGCCCTATAGTCTGGGATTTACATGGGCTGAATTCACACGATGGGGTCATTGAAAACGCACCTATAAACAAAGCTGGCGAAACAAGAATGCAATCACATCTCGCAGCCTTCAGCCTGCTGAGGTTATACAAAGAGGCTTCGCACTCACTGTCACGAAGGCGCCACATGTAACCCAATGCACGCGTACTGAATGCTCACTCACACACGTTCACACACACAAAGACAGAAACACATCTCATGCTATAGCTCACTTGTGGTCGACATATCAGCTCTGTTTTGGAAAGTGGTTTACTCGAAACTGCTGGAGTGCTTTTGAAGAATGCGACCGGAGAGGGGGAGGGTCTACTCGGAGGCGCATTTTGAACATTTAGGGGGTGGCCGTGTGGAGAGCTGTGGAGACCCTGATAGTATCCATCTCAAAGGTGCTCTTTGGCTGAAGCGCCTCCATTTACGTCCAACTTCAAAAAGAGACCTAGTCCACCTCTCCTGGGGAAAGTACAGAGATTTGGTGCATGGCAGAGTGGGAAGGTATGTGTAATCTTTTGTGAAGTGATGACTGTGACACAGACTGACTGACTGTTACTGTAGAATCAGAATCAGAGATACTTTATTGATCCCCGAGGGGAAACTTTTTGTAACAGCAGCTCACTATCACGTCAGTGCACACAAGAATTAAAGTACTAAGCAAAAAGCAAAAATATAATACACTATAATACAGGTTAAGTACCTTGTGGGTACAAGTATACATTTAAAATTTAAACAAGTGTAAGGTACAAAGTGGGTTTACCGGTTGAGGATAATATTACAGTGTAAAGTAATAGTGCATGAACTGTCAAGTTACGTGTAGCTTATTAACAATATATAATGGGACGGAGGATATTGCACAGCCTTACTAAAAGTATAAATAAGTATCACAAATTAAATTGAAAAAAGGGTATATTGCACAGTAGTTTAAGCACTGAATATTCCAAAACTATGTCCAGTATTGCATGTATGTATGTATGTATGTGCCAATACGGTTATCTATAATAAGCTGATTGGGCTCTTGTAGACATTGTGCACAGCAGGCAGGTAGTGTTACAGATACTGTAGACTGATACAATAATATCAGCCACTCTATTGTTTTTGATCTTTCCTAATCTTGTTTTGTGCTCATTTGGACAAAATGTCTTTAGAGGCAAACGCGCATTTACAGGATTAACACACTTTCCCTCTGGAGCACACTTGCAACGTGGTGTGACGATGATCACTTTGTCAATGTAACATCACCAGCACACAATGAATTATGGGATACTGACGAGTGCACACACTGCTTTTGTCCCCAAAAATCTTGTCAAAAAGAGGCTGTATTTCTCTGCTGCATTAGGAGGAGCCACTGAAATGAGGACAAGCTTTATTAGCCCGTTAAGACATACTTGGTCTAAATTCTAACGTATCTGGGGGATCCAGTGGGACACAGCTAGAGCTGTTGTACCTTTCATGGAGACACAGTGTAGTCACGAACATCTGTGACTTGCCCTGCAAGCTACAGCTACAGCAGAGCAGGCTTGCCAACGCTGTCCTCCTCACCCTACCTGCTAAGCTGTCACCCAAATATGTCTGAGTGAATAGGCATTAGGTCACTGTGGTTTACCGGCTACAAGTTCTGGATATACTGTATCTCCTTCAGCAAATTTCCACAAATTAAAAACAGATCAAATAATGTTTAAACTCATTCGGTGGAAATTGTGTAATTTGCCCCAAACATGCAGGTATTTACAGATCATAAACAGTAATTTAACACTTTGCAATTGGATGTGTAACACTGTCTCACCACAATAGAGTTTCTGTGTCATCAAACTTAAATCAAATGGAAGTTTCAGAATAAAGGTCCTGGTGAACATTCAATTATACCTGCCTTGCATGGATTTTAGCCAGCTTTGTGGTACTGAACCATTAAGACTAAGAATGATTCAGCAGGGCTTGTTTTGGTTATCGTGACACACAATGAGCGCTAACACTGAGGTTGCAAACAAATTACAACAATAACGGTGTTAGTTACAGCGCATCTAACAACAGTTCCCCTCATGCAGGGACAGATGGGGACACTGTGGCCTCGTCTTTCATTTTCTAATCAAAATCAAGCTTTTGTAGATCTTACACGTTTAAAGAAATGTTCAGCATCCATTTGAACCCATCTACCCAAGAGTTAAATTAGGGTAGATGGCAACGGAAAGGTTCAAAAAGGCATCCATTCACTTTGGCTATGTAAAGAAGTCTCTATGAGAGGTTTCAGTGGCAGAGCAGGACCCGTGCGTCTAAACAACATCTGACAAATTGTGACGAGCTGCGAGGCATTCAGGAAAACAGGTGACAAGTTTTCTCACGGCATTGGTACACTAAGTAAACAGTTACCTCAGACATAAACTTCCTTGCAACACTGCCTGGCAGCGTCCCCAGTCCCTGCCTCCTCCCTTCTCAAAGTGCGGCTTTACCTACTTTGCCCTGTCCATTCAATTTAGACAGCGTTTCTGCGCAGTTTAAGAATCTTACAAATTCCATTAGTGGATGTAGGATTAAGCATTAAGCTTTTTAAAAGCTGTTTCTCTTAATTAACTAAACAAACACAGCCTTCTATTTCACTTGACATCTCGTGTGTATGAGCATGAGCTCATGTTAATTATTCCCTAAGGAACAGAGCAAACAGGGCTGCTGGCTCGAACAGGCAGTTTGGGTTTCCACAAGAAAACCTTATACGCGTGTATACAGAAAGTAACAACATGAGCTCAATTACACAGGACACTAATTCAGGGAATGTAATTAATGGTAACAAATACGTACACTGGGGGAGTATTAGCATTATTTAAACAAGCAAACACAGTACACTGTTGACTGTATGGAATTCATACATGCTCAATGCTGAACATGAGTTAAGTGATGCTACATAAAAGGAGCTTTGTATAATTTTATTTCAGCTGCATCTGAAGCAGACTTTGCGGTTGCTTTCAAAATCCAACAGTTGCAAGCTGATCTCAAAAGCTGCATCTGGTGCAATCGTCATCTCTCTATTCCTGCCGTGGATTCCATGTATGATCAGCAGTCAAGTTTTGACATGAGCTGTGCTTCAGATGAGGAATGCACCACTGGGGCCTGCACAAATACAAACGGGATTCATGCCATCAGGCCCACTCTGCACAACTAATTAAAAGCAAGGGGATTTTTCCCTGAGTCACAGAGCAACCGGGGAGTTATACAAGGGGAGAGGAGCTTCACCTGATTTCCTTTGTCTGAGGAATCACCTACGGGGGGAAAAATTCCCCATAACTTATTGTTATGCTAAGGACCAATCAGAAGGAGAATAATTAGCCATTTTAAAATGCCCACTTGCATCAGACGGATGCAACAAAAATGTCTTAAGATATTTTTTTAGTAATTTCTGTGGGAAGTCAGACAATAGACCACAGCCACAAGTATATACAGCACATGAAATGCAGATAAATGTTATCAACAATGCCTTGGCGCCACATGTATGACCAGCATAACCCCAAGCACTAAATATGTACAGTACAGCTCGGGCTGTGAAGCAGCCACCAACATACAGAAACAACAACTGCAATAACAGAAGAGCATTTATCACATGAGTTATTCCAGTGTAACCATCAGTCTGTCTGAGCGAGGTTAACCAAGGCCGTGTTTACATTCATAAAACTGGATGTGATGCTATCAGGCGGCTGAGGGGGGTGATCTGCAGGAAGGAGATGTTTGGAAGGTAAGCTACTATTATCTCACAAACATGGATGTCTGCAAAGCGTGCAGTAATGTTCCGCTGAAAACTGCTATTTCACTCCTCGTTTCACAAAACATGCACTTTTCTTTGCATTTTCCCGTTCGCTTCGTTTGTTCCAACGAGTAAACGAACATAATTCACATTCAAGTCACTCGGTCTTCTACCCTTGTGGGCTTTCTGAGATGCCCCTCTGGACTCATTCAAGTTCTACTTGCTAAACTGCTCAAAGAAATAGAGTGAAACATCCATTCAGATGCTGAGGAACAGCTGCTTCAGGCCGACACGTCCCTCAAAAGCACAGACCCCCCCCCAAAACGTCTCATCAGGGGAGAGTACCTGTGTTTATGCTTTCATTCTGTCTCATTGCATGCACTGGATTAGAATTCAACCATAGATGATTCCCATAATGGGGCTCAATAACAGCAGGTCAGAGGCCATAAAACTGTATGTATCCTTGATTGATTTGCTTTTGAAATGGCCGCTCTAAAGACTTTATTAAACAGAACAAAAAGTAGCTTTTAAATGATGACATGTGGGAGGAAGTAAACAAACTCAGACCTACCACTGATGACTTTCGGGACACGTAGGGTTCAGTCTCACTGCCTCCTCGCCAACTCTCTTCCCTAAGAGGAAAGAAAATACCGACAGCAGATAATGACGCTCCACTGAAACCCAAATTCATCACACGCAATTCAACCCGGACATTCTTGTTCACACGACAAAAGAAGAGAGCGTGGATTAGAAGAGTCAAGCGGTGTGCTGACTGAGAAAACACAACAGGATAGACATAAATCAAGAAACATCACAGGGCACTGGATTAGAGCAATCAAAACAGAAGTGATATGAAATGCAATCCAAGAAGACAGCTCAGTTTTAAATCCCTCAGTGGAAAGGGTCTCATTCTAGCTGCTCTATTAATACCTAAATGAATGTTAAACATGATGCCCTGCTGCTTTTAACAGCCATGTCTCTAACATGCTTTGACACAGGTGTCGTTAAAGGAAGCACATGGCCAGCTCTGATTAGAGGTACATTGATGAGGAAGGATTACAGAGAAACAGGTCAATCCAGTCTGATCTTCAGTAGAATCACAAAACAACCTCTGTTTGAGGAAAAAGCATTATGGTCTACCGTACAAAGTCTTAAGAGCGTAACATGAGACAAGCACGGAAAGCCCTTTTAAAGAGCCTGTGGGAGATCACCGAGAAAATATGTTTTGTCATCGTGAAGTTGACTTTAAGACTGTAAAGGTGTCCTCTTTGTTGAATGCATAACCTATTTACAGTATGTGGAACACGTTTTCTGCATAGCAATTTCACACTCATAATTCGGGGTGCAATGGATCACCAAAAGACTTGGCAAATGTTTTAAGGCGCCAACTGACTGTGTGATAACAACAGTCACAGTGCCCTTTGCACCACAACAGTCAGACACTCCCCTTAATTACAATGACATGAACTGGATTAACCATTAAGCACAATGTGATTGTTGTGGGGGAAAGGGTGCTTTACTGTACTGTCAAGGATTTGACTTTTAACTTCTATCGAGAACCTATAATCAGTGGGCAGAACGCGACGGCTAACAAGGGCTTTTCTAGAGGTGTTGTTCATTTAGCATCAGCACTATGTTACGTATTGTACATATAGTGGGAATATGTACTGTATGTAATACAATAAGGCTAATGTGTCATTAGCACCAAGTTGGACCTTATGAGTGCTTTCCTACTAAAATGGATGACTATACAACACTTACAGAGTACACTTGCAGTTAATCCTTTCTGGCCCATTGCAGACTCTTCCCGCAGACAATTCATTGAGGGCCAACATCATAAACTAACTGACTGAGGTCACTGCAGGAATACCGACTTGCATGGATTTTGGTTTTTTTCCAGATGATACACTGACATTTGGGGTTAGGCCAGTATAACAGCTGTGGTTATGACATTATAGTACCTCTCTTCCAGAGTGGGATATGTAGCAAATGAGGTATAACACAAGGTTTAGTAGATTACCGGTTTCTGCATGGGTCTTCTTCTCCTCCAGAGTGGAGCTGATGTCATGAACATCACAGTGAGCTCGGCTTAGCCGCCAAAGAAACGTTGAGTTCTGTCCAAACTACAGAAATACTTAAAAGTGTTAAGATACATGGTTCTGTATTAAGCTAAAGGACTACTAACATCTATCAGTTGAATTTACGCAGGGAGTTGACAACCAATTGAACACACCTCCTCTCTCTTCTCCAAAAGGAGGTTGAGACTTTCCCTTTTGTCAGATTCAGTGCCCTGACGCAAACGGTCAATCCTCTCAAGCAGGACAGACAACGTGTCTGCAGGTTGTTCTTCATCCCCCTGTTCTGCATCACTTAGGTCTTCTTCCTCAGAGTCTGTCAGTGCAGTCATATACCTGGAAGCACAAAAAAAGACACAGAGCACAACGAGTTGGTAAAAGAAAAGGTGTAGCATTAGTTTGCAGTCAGCACGTGCGATTAAACGTTAGTGATGTGGATTAGAACGGAACAGCTAGGTGGGTCCAGTCAGCAGGCCAGACTGTCTCCATCCTGCCATCAGCCAGATGTGCAACTTGGCCTCAGGAAGCATCAATAAACAGCCTTAATGTTGCCAGTTTCTCTGAATTACAAGACGATGTCCCAGTAACTCAATCTAAAACCATCTACTACTTGTGAGGTGGAATGAAAACAGCAATCAATCAAAATCCTGTCTTAGGGTGCGTTCCCACCTCTAGTTCGGTTCATCTGGTCCAAACCAAGGGCAAACAATTATACACTGTTGCGTTTTTCAGCTTTTTCGGTTCCTTTTCACACCACACTGATCGCTGTGAACCGAACCAGTTGAAAGGAACCAAAATGCAGTCAGATGACAACATCCACATCACTCATGAGTGATGTGGATGTTGTCTTCTGACTGCATTTTCGGAAGATGAGCATTTCCAAGTTAAGAAGAATTAATGCACGCCTCCGCTTGAAGTGACGAGCGATGTGCGCTCGCCGTTTGCATCAGAACGTTGCTTTCAAGCCTTTCACGCTTCATTATAGAAATGTATTGTTTGCATATTGTGGCGTATACAAACAACGTAATAGATTATGGCCAGGGACAAAACGGGCCGGGCAGCCGTCTCTCCATAGTTGTGTTGTCTCCATGTTGTTTGCTGGCTTTTCCTCTTCTGTTGGAATTTTCCCTGCACATAAATTCTGACCAATCGAAAAGCAGTTTAGGAAATGCGCCACGGCCAATGAGTGATGTGGACGTTGTCACGTGACTGCATTTTGGTTCGTTTCAACTGGTTCGGGCCAAAGCAATCAGTGCGGGGTGAAAAGGAACCAAAAAAAGCTGAAAAACGCTACAACGTATGACTGCTTGCCCTCGGTTCGGACCAGATGAACCGAACTAGAGGTGTGAACGCACCGTTAACGAGCATTTTTACAACCAAACCTTCTGCCAGGTGCTGATTATAAAGGATCAATCTTTACTGCCAGCTTACACACAAACGGCACAGGGTTTGTTTACATAAGTGGGTCACTAAATTGTTTATAAATACTAGCTGTTAAGAAAATGTTGACGTCTGAAAGTGGATAGCTCAAGGCTTTTCCCCGAACACAGGGAGACTTGTTTGTCAGCGAGCGGCACGCAACACTCGCATTAGATGTTTTATGGTGCCCTTTCAACCATTGTAAGTATGTACAAACACCCTAAGCTAACTCTTAAGAAGCAGCCGTAAAAAAAACAGCTACATTAATGGTATAGGTAGAAATGAAAGGAGATAGGCAAGGGTGAAAATATGAAAAGCCTCTATTAAGTGTTGGCAGTGGCTGCATGTGCGTCATTGGTGGTTAAGGGAATATTTTGGGCTGCGGGCCATGGTTCTGGGGGGGATGTGTCAGAGCGGGCCACAGACAGAAACACGATGGACCCAACAGGTGCCTCGTGCCAGAGGCTGCTTCCTGACTCCACCACACAACACACACCTTCAACCCTGAGTGCTGTGATTACAGGAGTAATATGAGGGCGTTTGAGCTGCAGAGATTTTCTTCAGTCAAGAAAGGAACTGTCAGGAATAGCGCTCCACGGCTGACAAAGCCAACACCACAAACGGAGCTGCGATGGCGTGCTGCGATGAAATCTGTCATTTTACCGAGTACAATGTTATGTGGTCTGTTACCAAATGTATTTAAATGAAAATAAATCGGATTTAAAGCAGCTATATTCATAATTTTTCTATAAACAATGGATCAACATGTTTGTGCCAAAGGTTTCGTTCATAGCGATGAACCCTCAGAAAACTATAACCCGACTCTGCACTTCCCCTCAGCTCTACAGAGCGTTTCACCTTATTTCAGCTCATTGTTTTGGTTTTATGGCCCACAACTTGACTGTTTTAGATCACTCATGTCGTTCTCAGCAGCAGCCGGCAGCTGTTGTCAGCAAAATAGCTCTAAAGACTGTACCTACTGTAGTCTACCCGACCAGCACCGAACAGCAGACAGACAACGTTAGCGACTAGCTGGTGAACATAGTGGAGCATTTAGCAGCGAAACAGCCAGACATTTCTCTCCAGAGTTGGTAGAGAGCAAAACAGAGCTAAAAGGAGAGCGTTTACCACAAGCTTACCGTATCGACGTCAAAGGTTTGATTGGTCAAGATTGACATTTTTAAGACCAATTAATGAGAGTTTGATGGAAGCATTCCAATACTTTGAGACATTAAGTGATATAGAGTAAGAACTCTGTGGCCCATAGGATTGTACTTCAAATCCAGTAGCTTAGTAGGAAATGGAGAATCCATAGACCTTATAGTATCTTTATTTTAATCCCCATCGCTTTTTATTCCGTAATTTTGAGATAATGTGCCAAAGCCTTTCTGCAATCCCCCTCTCTGCACTAACTCCCTAGTAAACCCTAAAACCTGCAGGCAAGGCTCAAACCATTTATTGGCCAATACACCCCAGCTTAAAAAAAAACCCCGAATGAGTTGTGCTTTTTGTGTTTACTCTGACTGTTGTGGTCTTCCTATTTTGTCTGCCCACACCATACTGTAGAGCACTGCCTTGCAATAAACAGGCCCGGCTTTTAACTATAGCAGGACAGTCACATCATTGGACTTGTGTCATTTCATTCATCCTTTTGTCCTTTTATCCATTCAGCACAGTCAGTTTTCCCTCCCTCCCTGCAGTTATTTACTCAGTGGAGCTGGAGAGACAGGCAGCAGAGTATTGAGTGATCAGCGCATTCCTGTCACGCCATTCCACGGCTCATGAATCACTTGAGTTGAAAGAAAAGGACGCTAAAAGGATCTATTTGTATTATTGTGTGTTTATGTAGTGTATATACGTTTGTGCTGGAACCACTTTTATCCTTGCAATGTTACTAGCAGTGCACAGGTCTGAAAGAACAAGTCTCAATATTTTCATTAGCATTTCAACACTGACTAGGTACATCATATTCCAGCAGGCCATCCTCTGACTCACACATATTATTTCCTGCACGCAAATTCAGCTTACAAGGGCAGAAGAAAAAGAAGAGAAGGTAATGCAGGTTCTTATGTGCAAAAATAAAATTAAAATTAAAAACACACAGAAAAACAATTACAAATGAACAACTTTGGTTTGTGATGCACATGGAAAGGACCACGCAGAAAATGAAAAACAGCAGCGGAAACACATAAAACAATAATAATAGTCAGTAAAATGTCAGAGAATCGTGAAAAATGCCCATGATAATTTCCCAGAGCCCCGTATGACATTTTTAAATTGTTAGATGCACCACTTAACGTTATGGACACATCCTTCATTTTTTTTTCCCTGTTGAAAGGTTTTTTTTTGGGTAGTTTATCCTTAGACAAATCGAGGGTCTAAGGACAGAGGGTGTCGTATGTTACAGATTGTAAAGCCCTTTGAGGCAAAATTGTGATTTGTGATATTGGGCTATATAAATACAATTGAATTGAATTAAATAAGGCATTCCATTAATATAGCTATTCTAACATACTAGAGGTATTTTAACATTGATGATCGAAGGAAACCCCCGAATAATAAGCTAAAGGTCATCATACCAAAATCAATGAATAAGTTAGTTGTATAAAATCGAGCCCAATGCAACATATGGCTTAATCTTCCACTTTACATTCAGTGACAAGAAACAGTATCATACATCTACCCATGCTGTGTTCAACCTTGTAACACTCTACGTACGATGTAAAGTGAAGAACTGGAAAGCATTAACCTTTAGTTTTAACAGGCTTTGTGCTGACTAGAGGAGATCAGCCCATTCAATATACAGACCCCAAGGGGCAATGAAGGGATCTCTCAAAAGAGCTTAGCAATAGAAGTCTCCACGGTTACACCGTTCAAAACAAACCCGAGTTGCCATCCCAACATCACCGGGCCTTGGATCATGCAGCCCAGCTTAATCAGTCTGTGTAGCTGCTGTGACAGGACCAATGAAAGCCTGCTCTACAACAATGGCTGACTGACTGGAGAGAGTCCAGTTGTTTATTCTCTATCCCCCCCAAAGGCTGGACAGGGATTGACTCTTTAGATGTTAACTCCCACTTTCCCACTGATCAGCTACTGAACCACGTAGCTGACAACACCACTGGCATTCTAACTAAGCCACCCTTTGTCGTGGTAAGTAATACAGGCAGAAACAAACAAAAGCCGTGGGTGAAAAATAACCTGTCATTCATTTGTCACAGACACACGATGACACTACAAGTCATGATGAATGCAGTAATTCATCTTGCATGTTTACGCTGTCACACTAGTTTCATTTCTACTGGGCAACCATAAATAGCACTTTGGTTAGGATGTTGTAACGCTTTGTTCCTAAAATAGCGGGAGTAAGAAACAAGTTTGGAAACTGGGGGTTGTACACAACTGTACACAAATGATGTTTGGCTTGTAATTTTGCCAAAAGGCAAACAGGAAAGAAATGCACCTGAACAGGAGGTGGGACGACACCTCCCTTCAGAGAATGAAGCTCAAGAAATGAGTGAGAAAGAAAAAAGATATATGAAAGAAAAGGAGCCATGGCTGGTGAGGGTGAAATATGTACTCTAATAATGGTAATAACAGATATGTCGAGATAGCCAAGCATCCCGAGGACACCCAATAGTTCATATTATTCAGAATCAGATGTACTTGATTGATCCCAGAGGGGAAACTCTTTGTTACTGCAGCTCACTATCATGTCAGTGCACACAGAATAAAAGTCCTAAGCAAAGAAAACCCCCCAAATAATACACTATAACACAGGTCAGAAAATAATTTATAATTTCAGTACCAGTAGGTTAAGGTTAAGGTTAAAATTTAAATAAGCGTGAAGTACAAGTGGATTACCGGTTGATGATAATAATATGGTATAAAGTAATAGTGCGTGAACTGTCAAGTTAAGTGTAGCTTATTACAGTTATAATGAGACGGAGGATATTTCACAGCGCCACTAGAAGTATAAATAATATCAATAAATTAAACTGAAAACAGGGTATATTGCACTGTGGTATTAACACTAAATATTGCACAGTTATGTCCACTATTGCAGAGATGTTAATGATCAATGTCCAGTTTAATGACTTAGGCTCATATAGACTAACACTTAGAGGGAGGAGTTCTAGAGTTTGATGGCCACAGGCAGGAATAACTTCCTGTGGCGCTCTGTGGTGCATTTTGGAAGGATGAGTCTTCTTCATGCAGCTGCCTGCTGCTGGAGAAAACTGTGAGAGCGGTGAGAGTGACCCAAAACAGTAAAGCTGTGGATCTAAAAACCAAAACAATGAGCTGACGGACACTAAAACACCAAAGGAACGGCAGAGCCGGATGATAATTCTCTGGGGGTTCATCCCTAAGAGTAACCCTTTTCACATACAAGTAGTCGTGTGATCCGCTGTTGACATGAAAAGATACCGATGATAGCCGCTTTAATGTAAATCACAGAAAACAGGACAAACAATTCAGGGAGCAAGATCAACATTTCAATGACCCAAAAAATGTACATGAAGGAGCCTTATTGCACTCAAGGTTGTAGGATCATAGAAAAGCCAGCGTTGGCCATTAAGGCAAACATGAACGGGAGATGGGGGTTGGTCAGAGTCAAACTCGACAGATGTGCTGTAGGTCAGAGGCCCGGGCCGGGTGACTGCGGACGCCGCACACAGCTGAACGCGTCTGCTCTGCGTGCTCTGTATACATTGTACAAAATTCAATAAATGCGTTTGTTCGGCTAAAAGCCTTTCATTGAAGTACGAATCGGAGGGTACGGATGTGAATGTCTTGGACACGGAAAGCTGCGGAGCAAAGCGCACCATGACGTCACAGGGAAGTTAGACTAAAGCTTTTAATCGCAAAGCAGACAATAAGCTCCCTTTTCTCTTTCTAAACATTTCTGTATGTGTTGATCAGGCATGCCCGTTGCTAAACAAAACTCCTGCTTAAATCTGCTTAAATCAACAACGATCAAATATCATAAATGCTATTTTTTTGGAAAAGGAAAAAAGAAGTGGTAATGTCCTTGAGCTACAGAGACGTGATGTGAATAAACTCAGTGGGAACTGTTCAAGGAATTACAAGTTCCTACAAAACACTTTTAAATGAGGCCTCTGACAGCTTGGCACACAGACAGGGTGATTGATGGGTCTCCTTACCTACAGAGAGGTAGCTCTGAGGAAGCCGTTGTGACACATGAGGAGTGAATGGAATAAACAGCTGGAACTTTAAACCTTTCAGTGGCTGGGTCGACATGTTCCCCGTTTTGATCGACGCTACCCTGCGCCATAGTTTTGACAATCTGTCACGCTAAGTGTTCTGTTATTTGTGAACATTTCTGCAGAAGTAATATGCATCATTTCCGACTGAGGTGGGAGCTGGACTGTGTTATCAGACGACCTGGCAACACTGGTCACACTTGAGAAATATATGCAAACAGATACAGACATACAAAGATTTATAAAAACAATCATTTTTATGTACTTTTTTAATCAATCCACTTCAATTACGCAACTAGAAAAAAACATATTACAACACAAGTTTTAGAAAACCATTAAGCTTGCAAAAGCAGCTCCAGAAGGGTATAAAAACAAACCTTTGCCTATTCGTGATGTGCATCTCTCATGTTCTGCAGCAGAGCTTGCTGTAGGATTTGTTGAAGGCCCTGTTCACACTTGCACGATGCCCCCTGTTGGAAATCTGCTGCCACACTAAAGCTGTTTTTGCGTATTTTTTGTAAACTATACAATTGAAGATGTGTTTTTTTGTAATTTATTGAATCAGTTGCTGATTATTGCTAGAACAGACAGTATGCAACGCCTAAACATGGCCCTTTTCTGGTTTTTGAGGCAGAAAAATGTTGAACTGTGATGTTTGCAAACGTCCATTTTGCACCAAGCAATAAATACACTAATCCCGCTAATCTTAAATGTATTCTTAAGGCTTTAGAATTCAACAAACATGCAACTATTACCCAACCCTTTGCATCACGGCTCTTATGGAGATATTGTGCTCCAAACGCTTCCAAGCCAGCCGAACAGACATGAAGAGCCCTTGAAATGGATGTGAGGATTAGGGGTGTACAGTAACTGGCTCCTCTGGGGGAATGCTACACATTCCCTAAGGGGCTGAAATTTCCTCACTGCACCATTCCCACTAACCCCCCCACACCCTCTGCTCATACAAATCACAGAGCGGCAGGAAAGGCTCTTTAATTATGGGAGGTGTGTGCGTGATGTGATTTCTTTTAAAGCATAATAACCCGGGCTGTAATTAAGAGCATTTGATGCGGCCGACGCCTGTCACTCAAAACCTGTGAACCACATCTGCTAGAGGGCAGTCTGACACTTCCATGTGCTCCTCTAGCCAATGCGGAGGGCGATGGTAACAAAAGTAGTGGTAGGTTGACCTGAAATGTTTATTCATCATGAAAGAAAACTCATATAAATGGCTGTTCTCACCTGTCTATGAGCTGTCTTACTTCCAAAGCCAACAAACGCACATAACCTGAAATACCTTTAGGGGGATACCAGCACTTTTCACGCTGGTTCTATGTTGCACATTTTGCAAAGTAAATAACCCTGTAAAAAAGTTTGGAATTTATCTTTTTGAAATAATATACGTTTATAAACACATGTATCCGGTTGCATCTGAATTATCTCCAGCATCTTAAACATTATGTAACAACTGACGTTGGCTTCTTTCCTCGTAAAAACGTAAACAAAAAAACAAAAAACGTTCAACCCAACCTTTGCATGGAATGGGATTTTTAGAGGACACAGACACTAAAACACAACACTGATTAATTATCCAGGGTGCCCTTGATGTTCACTTGGCCTACATGTTGTGATAGTTGTAAAAAACTGCTCCAAAGCAACAGATTAATCATTGCTAGGACAGTAACAGAGATGGGGAAGAGCCCAACAGCTCTGATCTAAGGTTCACTGCCCACCTAAAAACTGTGCGGCTAAGATGTGAAAGCAGCTGCGCTCAGAGTTATGGTGTCTTCATGCCACTTCACAAACTCTACTTCATACACAAATTAAGCATAGGTCAATCCAGGTTAAGTACTCGTGCAACTGACAAAATGCCATCTCCATGTGCTACAATATCCAAACTCAGCGTTCTCTGATTTGATACAATTTCTGAATGGCGTGTTTAAAAGACATTCAGTCATTTCCAACAAAAACTAAAGTCTGCCTGACTGCTGAAAACATTAAAGCCTTGGCTTAATAATCATCATTTAACAGTTGATATTTGTTTTTATGAGCTTAGATTTAAATAGTCCATTAAAAAGAAACACATCTGCTGTTTATGGAATCTAAGGCTGGCGCGAGTTCAAGGCATTTGGCTGAGGATGGAGGTGGATGACTGGGCATGTGGTGCTTGATTAGTCTGCTGTTCTCTGCAGCCCCTGAGGCAAATGTACATACTGTCATAACTATAATTTAGCACACAAAATGGGCAAGCGAGTTTTACTAGTAGGAGGGTCGCAAGAATTTTGATTCACATTCTGACCAACACCTAAGATTGTTAAAGCGGAAATTCAAACTGAAATCAATTTAAAGCTTGCCACCTGTTGAGACCAATCGGTTGTTTATCTATCTTTATCACCTGGAATTATGTACGTTAAGAAATGACATGGTTCCCACACCTTCTTAAACGTCAAATTCAATGGGTTTTCAAGGATTTTCCAGGGCCAATTCCCTCAAATTCAAGGACCCAACACGGCATAGTTTGAGACACAGATCAAGGCTAATTACAGTCACAGCACTGAGCATTTTCATAATGAGAACTAAGAGGCTTTACAGAAGCTTGCAGACAACAATTAAACAGAGAAAACCTATAAATTCAAGCACTTTCAATGACCCATGTCTATTTGTCTATTTTCAAAAACCTTCAAGGCCTTAATTCCCCCCCTTGTCAAATTCACAACCTTTCAAGGATTTCAAGGACCCCTGGGAAGCCTGAATGACTAGAGCCTCATGAAATATTGTGGCTGAAGCTAATATTGATAATTCCAAGTAAAAGAGATTCTGCCAATGTCAATGGAAATGCATATAATGTTTGTGATCGCAAGAACGTGACAAGAGATACAGTACATACCAGTGGCAAATATTTGCAGCCATTTTTTTAAACCCTTTCCACCAACATCTGCTCAGCTGTTACACTGTGCCAACTCCTGAGCAGCAAACAGTGAAGTCTGCTGGACAAACTGTGTACTGATGAGTGGTTGCCACACTTTGATCTAACATCTTACTGCTCTGAGTTCAAATCTAAAGAACCACAAACTCCCTTTTTCAAAATTTGCCTTTGTAGAGCAAGAAACAACTTACTTGTTTAAATGAGTTGACCACCTACAGTACATGCCCCGCAAATCCGCCTCTGTGATAACCTTATTCTATATCATGTTAGTCACTAAGGGAGAATAGAGCAAGATACTCTATTCTGGATCCTTACTATATAATAGTGTAATTATTATTCATGATAGGAATGTAAAAACTAATTCATCAGAAGCCCTATGCTGCAGTTACATTTACATTACATTTACATTTAGTTATTTAGCAGACGCTTTTATCCAAAGCGACTTACATATGAGAACATTCACAAACCGAAGGCGCAGCTTCGGGAGCATTTTGGGGTTCAGTATCTTGTTCAAGGATGCTTCGACGCACGGCTGGGGGATCGAACCGCTGACCTTCCGATTGGCAGGCAACCGTTCTGCCACCAAGCCACGGCCACCCAGTTACATTTCACCTACTGATATTGTACCAGTCCACTGGTACAACAGCAATTTTGGCGGCAACAATGAAAAAGTCACATGACCCCTTGGGATCCAGAAAGACTAAATATATATATATATATATATATATTTTCTAAAAGACATCTTTAAAACTAAGAACAAATATTAAAAAATGTGTGTGTGAATAGTCACAGTTCTGCTTTTCAAACAGCACAGAGGCTACTAATGTCGTTGGGGTTTGAAAACATTTTGTCTTATCTGAATCCAGTATCAAATCCGCTTAGTGAATCTGATTCCATTCGTGTCCCTTACTCAATTAATTTAGGTTTAGCGTTCGGCTTTTGAAGAGCCTAAAGTTCTAACTAACTACAACTCAAAACCTTCAGCTGAAGTCTGCAGGGTGAGAGGACAGAAACCGTTTTGTGTGGCAGCCTAATTAATGTTCACAACATGTAGCTACAACATGAATGTGAGATAAGATAGAACTCAAGTCGTCACAAAAGACATTTTTGTGTCAAAGATGCTCTGTATACATAGCTAAATAAATGTTCACAGTAGCGGGAGATATGAAATGTTATCCAAACACGTATCTGGCACATTGAAATAACAGTAGCATAACCTGATACCCTTAAATTATTGATAGGAAATTAATGTTTTGAATGAAGTTTAACTGAGAGAATTTGACTCCTGAAATTGACGTGACGTGATCGGCTAGATCTTTTACTAGAGAAGACATATCGCTCTGTGTGTGTAATAATTTTTCCACATTTGCACACTCTAATTTTCGCTCGCGCTGCAGAGCCCTGTTAGTCCTAATATACATTCAAAAACCACCAAGGTCTTAAGATGGTGTCGTTTTCGTGCCATTCGCGTGTATGGGCAGTGGGCCGGCTCAGCCAGAGAAGACCCTTGTGCACATGCATCGTGGATTCCCTAACAGCACAGAGGGTACATGCAGGATTGGGACAAAAACATAAATTCATGTGTGAGTAGCGTACAAATAGGCAAGTGTGATGAAGATGCTGCACGCTGAGCACGAGCTGATCGGGCAAATTAATAATTGTCATGGGAGCAACGATCGCAAATACTGGCTGTGATAAAAGGTCATGTGAAGTTAATTTTTGATTTACAAGTTAGCCAGGGACAATGTGTGTGGTGTGTGTGTGTGTGTGTGTGTGTGTGTGTTCAGCTTAACGATTGTTAGCATTTTGTGTTATTCTACGTGCGGACCCAGTCAACAGTTTGGACACACTTTCCCATTTACATGAATGAGAAAGTGAGACCACACTTTTAACTGGGACTGTGCGAGTGTGTGTGAATGCTGTACACTTGAATGCAGTAGCGGGGATTCAATAAAGCAGGGGGTGGCAGTATGACATTTTTGTGGCCATCTTGCTCAGATGGAGGAGATTTAGGAAAATATAGAATATGTTGCAAAAGTGAGTATGGATGATTTGAAAGAATATGGAATCTCCCAGCTTTTAAAGTACTCACCCTCCCTCACTCTCCGCTTCCTCTGAGCTCCGGCCCTCAGCTCTGGCCCCAGCGAGGGTGCCCGCAGCTCTTTTCCTTCGTGTTGGCGTCGTCCTGTGGAGAGGGCTGGCGCGACGTGCCTCGTTGCGCCCCCTCAGCTCTTCCCTGACTTGGTCCTGCAGTACCGGCAGCGCATTCTTCAACGACTTCATCTCGTCCTTCAGCTCGGACACGCACCGGATCAGGGCCTCGAGGCGCTCCAGCACCTCAGCCTGACCCCTGGGCAGACCTGGACCGTCCAGCAATGCGACGCCGGTCCCCTGTTCATTAGTGCGGTTGAGGTAGAACGAGGGTCTTTGTCTTGACCTAAAGCCCTGGTAACACGCCACGGCCAAACTGATTCCAGCCACTCCAGCCAGCGCTCCCAGAACCAGCACCTTGCTGTCTGCCTGGGCCATCCTGCAGGCCTGCAGAGAACGGACAGAAATAACACGTTACTGATTTCAAAAACATTTAGCTAATCATAATATGAAAAATGCGGGGCTACAACCAACAAGTATTTACGGTACATCATCGATTAGCCTGTAGATTATATTTATTTAGTCTATAAAATGTCAGAAAATACTGAAAACTGTTTTTTGTTTTCAACCATCGGATGTTATTCATTCTTAATTCAGTATTGTAGTGACAAAAACAAAGGGGGAACGAAACAGCTGGCAAAAAGATACTTGTCACATAGGGACCTTCCACCTTCAGCTCAGGTGTTGCTTTTGATCTGTGGTGAACACCTCAAAGGCTGACCGGAGCGGTGTTTGCCAGTGGGTAGCTGACAGTCACAGACTCTACCCCCTGTAGAAAACGCTGACTGTAAGGAGTCTGTCTGCCTTCCTTCAATGTGAAGGAAGGTGCGGCTGCCCTGAGAAAGGAAACGTTATTCTCTTATATGTGTTTGGATACCATGCTCCCAGAGTGTCTCCTCGAAGTGTCCTCTCATTTGAACAGCCTGCCTCGAAACAAAAACACGCTTAGCTACAGGAGGAGACACTGGATCGCGACAGGGGGGGATGACACCTTTTTAAAAGTTTGCCCTGAAGGTTGTGTGCACAGCAGCCATACTACTGTAAAACAAGAGCGGGAGATCCTGTCTGGAAAAATGGCCTGTCCTGTATCTACAGCATAGGGTTTACTAGGAGCTACGGAAACTATGGCAGACCGACCAGCTTAGACAATTGGATCAACTTACTATTAGGTTTTAATGAAAAAAGTCCTGCTGCTAGCTAACGCTAGCTGACATTAAAAGTCGCGAGTCCCCAACCGTTGTGAAAAACAACGTTACCCGCCAAAGTTCAGCGGTTAAAACGCATTCAGCTGCTTTCTTTCAGCAACACGGTATCACAACAACCCGCTACATGAACACGTTCTTTCTAAATCACCGCGAAATGGACAAACAGGTGAGACCTTACTGCACAGGCGGCTAAGCAGGCAGGCACCTCTGTGTTGGGCTTGACACTTCGCTGGTGTAACCGTCAAAACATTCCGTGCGGACCTGTTTGCGCCGAAAGGAACCTTTCCGGGCTCCGGGCTCCGTGCGCGTCACCGCGACAATTACTTGCTTCTTATTTAGAAATTTGGCGCAAACAAATCCCAGCAAAAATCAGCGTATCATTAGAATCCAAATCTTTGACCTAAATCGACCTATCGTGACCTCCAACCTAGGAAACTCATTTAATCTCTGCTGCCTCACTGGTGCTTTCTGAGTGTAGTGCAACCTTAGTTACTGTACACATTAAATTGTTTGGGTTGCTTAAGTTTATGTTGCTTTTTAAACTGTACAGTATACTTTGGTAACGTCAGTATCATTTATAACACTTGAACGATTATATTATTTATATATTTATATGTAACATTTAAGTTGCAATTTCATAAAACTCTAAATTTCCATTAGGTGTGGTCTGTCTGCCCGTGTGTGTTAGATCTTTGGTACCTATCCATAGGTACCTCTTGTACCTCTTGTTTTCCACCTGCCAATGGGTTTAAGGCTCCAGACCCCCTGAAAATGTATAGAAAATAAATAAATGAGCAGTCCTTGTTCTTGACATTTGGAACCTCTCATGTTGAGGACCCTACTCTATAAACTATGTTTATTGCACAGGGAACTTGTATTGTTTTTTATACCACATTTATTTCTTTTGTCTACCATGGGGGGAAATGGGGTTATTGCTTCTTCCTCTTAAGCTTAATGACCGCAATGGCTTTTCTGAATTAGTTTTCTGTATGAGTGACCTTGCATTGTTTCCTTTTTTTCCCTGTTGCTCCTGGGCCTTCTGTTGTCGACTAGAGATTCTGCATTATAGTCTAATCCATCGTGAAATTTGAAAGCCAATTTTTGAGCTTGAGCTTCCTGTATGGGCTTACCTCTGCATTCTGCAGTCACAGTACAACTTTGGCTTGCACGTGTTCCGCAGGATGTCTGCCCTCACATACTGCACACTGACCTATGTATACTGGCAGCGCATGTAGGCCTATGCCTTAAGAGAGCTAAAAATAAATCCTCTCTTTTTACCCTGATAAAACTACAACATCTTGTTTTCGGATTACAGTCCACCAAATCTCAGGCTCTAAACTGAACTGATAAAACACATGCCCTGCAGATTGTTAAAGATGCACACTTTGTTATGAAATGCATGCCACAGTGCACAAGTAAAATCTATCTTCATTCTGATTTTAATGCACATTATAATAAGCAATAATAAAGCACCTGATTATTGCATACATCAAGGTTTGTATTGCTCTGGTTGTTAATTACCTTGTTATCTGACATTTGGTGTCTATAGGTTGCCATTTTTCAAGTTTTAGTAATAATAGATGTGATGTTTAGATCTACTGGCACAGTTCCCCCCTTTTTTGACCTTTTGCATCTGAATGGTATTCCTTGAGAGGAGTTCTCTTTCATCAACCTTGTCATCACACACGTGAGTGAATGATCAGTGGGCAAAGTTTAATACAACAGCTACAGCAGGAGTGTGTTACATAAAAACAGCTATATGGACAGGTAATAATAACTGCCTTTTAAAGGGAGCCATCAGTCATTATTAGTTACTTTTGAAGTTGAATTCCAGAAAGTTTCCAGTCTGTTGCACCTACGCCTACTTCTGTCTATAATGAATATCAATATATCATGATCGTCCATATTACAAGCTATAAATTAATGGTATGCTGATCTTAATCATTATTCTATGACAAGAAGCTCAAACAAAGACCTACCTCTACGATTCACTCCTCTCACATGTGTGTCCCTGCAGTGAGCTGGGACAGAATCTGCACCAGGATTTAAGTGTTACAAAACACATCTATTATCACATCAACCTTGGACCTGTAGTCCATGAACATGGAGCTGGCCTTACTGGGTTTTATAAGTGTTACAAGTGGCATTTGCTGTGTAGGAGAGTTAGAATAGTTACTTCACTCCATTACATCAGTACTTTACTTCATGTTTTCCATATTGTACATCCGTATAACCCCACTTAAGCTGCAATGCCACCATTTTTTGTGTATGTTTGTGATTTCTTTTTACAAATACTTTTAGTAATTTTTTCATTTATGTCAGATGCCTGTGTGTTTTGTTTTTCTTTTTCACATTTTATCTTGTTCATCTGCACATAGACAAGTTTGTGATTAACGGTTTGGGAAACGTTCCATCAAACAAAGAAACAAACAACAACAATGACCTTGATGACCTTAAGAGTTAGTTCATTACATAAATGGTCCTTTTCTGGGATCACCATGTTTATTTGACTTGGCAGAGGTATGTGAACTTTTTAAATGTGGTTTTTTTTTTAGCCAATAGAGAGGTAGAAAGGCATACTTTCTTGGAAACAGAGGTAATAGGGAGTTCCCTTGCATAATACGATGTGAGGATCGCTACGTGCAGTTTCTTCCCTGCTCTCTGAACACAGTATTGTTTCTTAGCCCATAGCCTGCATCCTGCCTGCACAGGGAACAAAAAGCCCACCTGAAACCCGGAGGCATGGCGGTGCAAAAAAAAAAAAGCTTGGCCAGCAGTTCTGGGTTGGCTCCACAGACGTTGATATGCCGATAAGGGAGGTGCATCCATCCATGGCCTTGCTTCCATCGGGTCAAAGCCAGCAGATAAGCAGATATTGTCAACACTGTCTTTTTATCCACCCACCACACATCTGCCCGAGCTCTCGTACCACAGGGGGAGAAATAAAAGCAGCCTCAGGTTCGCCTTTGTGCACAGAAATAAGCCCATTACCTTTGTCAAACAGTACATGGGAGATGACTCCGGGTGAAATAAGGCATCACTATCAGGACTCTACTGACAGACCACAGAGTGTGAAGCCCAATTGTTCCCTGTCAGTACTGTAGGAGTGTTTTCTACTCGTGTGCATGAGACGCAGTGGGACGAAAACGAACTTCTGTATCAGTTGTGTGCCGTGTTTACAGATAGTTTAAAGATTCATTCAGCCATGAAGATGTGGCAAGTGTTGTGTAGCAAAAGGCACAATTTCACTCAGCTATAGCGTTGGTGAGGAATTGGGGAAGTCCAACTCATAGGCCTACACTTGCTTTACTGATGTCTATCTCAGTTGCAATCACTCAGTGTGCTTATCCCTAGGCCTACCAAGAGACTCAGCTAGATGCTGTATTAGGGCGTGCCACCAAGGACACGAAAACTGTAACAAAACTCAACATAAAATTGTCAAAAGCCCTAGACTGCAACGATTATTACGTAAAAGACTTGACTGGTGATACTTGCTTTTCCTTTAAGCGACTTCCATTTCCTTGTGTAATCACCTTAGAGATTATAGAAAATTGCAGTGGGTTTTCTGGCATTGCATTGATGATTCACTGCCTTGACCCTTTAAAATGGGGATTAATAAGACAAAATAGTTTAATTATATGTTCAGGTCTGGCTGCAGAGAGAAATGCTCAGTCCCCTGAGGGTTCACCAGAGAGGAGAAAGTTACACGGATCTAATGAGCTAAAATTCAGGAAATGCTGGTTTCAAAAACAAGGTTCACAGAAATTGTCCTCTTCTAGTCTTACTGTCTGGGTCTGTTGCTGGAATTATAACAAATGTCCTGAAACTAACTTGCTGGCAGTTTAACTTGATCTTAACTCCTGGTCCCAGGCCAGTTTTTCAGGCTTCAACTCTGAACTGCGGCGCAAAACCGGTGTCACAAATATTATTAAAGGGCATGATCAGCATGTTTATTTCCCTGCATGTTTATGGTGTGAGCAATCTTGTTTCTTTGTCATTGCCAAATCAATTAGATTTATAGGCCTTTTTCACAGCAGACAGGCATTTTGTAACACATGGAACTAATAGCATAAACAACGCAGTAATAAAGACAATGCAGCAATTAATAATGTTACTAGTTACAGCTGTGCTTGACAAGTAAGAATGTGTGCTGTGAAAACGGTCTTTTCAACTTTAGTTTCAGTCCATATTTTCCCGCTGGTCACATGCACTCCCTTGCAATGGCTCTGTGCCACTCCCCAGCAGGGAACCAGAGGTCTACCTTTAGGCTGGGACCGCCTAAATATAAAACTTAGGCTTAGGCCCTTGTAGCCTTTTTGTTTTCAATATTTTCAGACGACCAGTACTCACTTGATGTGTATTATACAAATGCCAAAACCCAGTACATACTGGTTTTTCACTATAGAGGTGTGGTGTATTATTCCAAAAGGCATTTTGCATGAAAAACAGAAGACAAAATTTTAGATGTCCAGTCATCTATACTGTTTAAACCAAGTTTGAATGAGCCTGATTATGTTAGCGTCAAGTTGGCGTTGTGGCGCACCTTAAAGGATTGTAATAATGATAGCCTTCTAGCGTAGAGAATTTGGCATTGCATTCATCCACATTCACATTTGCTCTCTCAGTGCACCTCCGCAGCAGCTCTAGTATCAACAGAGATGGTGTTACAATTTTTAATTCAAGTTATCATGAGTCAAGTCAAGTTTCCACTGCTAATTCTCATTTTTCCACCTAAGAATACTGTCTATAGAAAAAGAGGCTTAATAAGAACTGGATCGTGAGAATACAGCTCGTTAGCATGTAGACAATGTGCTCTCTCATTCCCTCTCTCTCTCTCGCTCTCTCTGTGTAAAACACACACACACAGATATACATCCACCTCACCTACCTTATTAAAATCCTGTTTCCCCTGTCTGGCAGTCACTGCACCCTGGAGTGGCAGACAAAAAGAAAGATACCGCATATCCTGAAACAAGAATGGTTACAGGAACCATAGAATTATTCCCACACTTAGTCATAGTATAACATGGTAATGCTTGCAGCTCAGACATTTTTTTTCATTAAGCCGGAACACATTTGTGTCTGTGTGCATAAACAATGAGATGTTAGATTACTTGCCACCTTTTACCGAGTCCTGCACTATAATGTGTTAGTTTCTTGTTCCTTTGCCATCATGACTGACATAATGTCTCGAGACGGTCAAGTTTGCGGCATTAAGTTAGAACAATGTTGCAATGATTTTTTTTTTTTTTTAACCAAAACATTATTAAAATACTCGCTGTATCAGTACCATTAAATGCCTATAAAATCAGTGTCCCTCGCTAGCTACATCCCTTACAGAAGCAGTGACTTGGGTGCTTCTGCCACACCCATGTGTCTGACTCATTATGTTTGTCAGGTTGTTGTTTTAAGGCCTCTATTAATTATGAATTTGACAGCACTAACATTTAAAAACCTACACTGTGCAGATATTCTGTGCAAGTGCATAATCCATACGCTCTTTTCTTTCAAGTTTACATTGAAGAGATCCATTTTGCTCTCAATTTCCTGACGTTGACTTTCGACATTACAGTAATTTTGTAAATAATAAAATAATAATTACAATTTCCAAAATAAATTATCAGCATTCTTTTTATGTCTTGGCAGTTTTTACACAACGATATGGACATACTGTATACTGTACATATAAAATGTGAAAAAAGGCAAAGAAAACATAACAAGCACACAATTTGAGCAAACTAATGGACACAAAAGCAAGAAAGAATGGTTACCTTATGGACCAGTTTCAGGTGAATCAGTTTTAAGTGGAATTTTGTTAAAACAGATACTTAGGTCTTCTGTAAACTGCAACCTACAGTAGCTAAAAGAGTAACAACTGATGAATGCTGGGAAAATCTAAGGCAGGCAGATTGCATCAGAGAGCTCGCCGTGACTTTTGACTTTGTGGTCTAATGACTTCTCCCTTCCTTTCCGTCCTCCTCTGCACTGACTCGGGGACACAATCAGTCATGCCATCAGATGTCGTGCATTGCTCCGAGAGCAGATACGCATCACTTCACACATCACCGACAAACGTGGCAGATATTTTGAGAGAGCTCCCTCACAGTACAAATGAACGTTTGTGGTGATTGTTTACTCAAAGATGGAATAGTTAATATGAACACATGGTCTCTTAACAAAACATTCAAAAACAACATCACCATGTTCCTGGCCTTGAACTTTGATCAACCCTCCTGGTCATCTCCCTTCTAAGTAAACATACAAGCTTATAACACTTATCTCTTCTAAGATATATATATTTTTTACCCACAAAATTCAGTTTGAACAATAAACTGTCAGTGTTTGCAATTCTCTCATACATGTAATCATAAATAAAGAAATAAATGTGACTATAACGACCCCTCTCATTAAAATTAATCAGCATCAATGTAGTATAAGTCACTACTCCAGTGTGTGATAAAATAGCCACTTTTGTGTTGCTGGCAGAACATAGCCAGCAGGTGGCGCATAAAGAATTAGAATTGTGATCCTCCTGCAGAGATGAGGTGTGGGTTCAGAGCACAGGTAGGGCGTCTGACATGCAAGCAGTGATGTTGCTCATTGTCCTCCTCAGTATATTCTGTATTGTGCGACCAAATGAGTTCCATCACTAGTCTGCATTGGCCAGGACACAACAGCTCTTTGTGGTTCAGGGTGGAATAAGCCAAAGATCAAGATAATCTCCTCTTAAACACAGTCTGTGTTTCCTGTAGACAGCTCCAGACACATTACCCAGTCCGCATCTGTGTATGTGAAGGTGAGGAAGGCCTGAGTCAGTTACATTATGTCTGCTCTCCTCAGGTAGACCACAACATGATGATTAGATACCAAAGGCCAAACCTGCATATGTAACGCTGTTTGTAATATCTATTTTGAAACAAGTAGAAACTGTATTTTCAACTCTGACATAAAAACTTCAAATATATATCCGCAAATCAAAAGGTGGAAGCTTCAACATTTGAAATAAGACTCTCAGATGTCAATGAAACAAGACTAAGAGTCTGCAGCCATTCTAGCAGCTCTCTGAGGCTGCACTTAGGCACAGCAGTGCTCTGGGCTAAACGCTAACGTCATCATGCTAACATGCTTACAATGACAATGCTAACATGCTGATGTGTAGCAGATGTAATGTTTACCATGTTCACAATCTTTGTTTAGCGTGTTAGCATGCTAACATTTAGTACTAAACACAAAGTAAAACTGAGGCGGAAGGGAATGACATTAGTTTTGGAAGTGTTTGCAATTCTTTTTAAATTTGACATTACAAAAGTGCTACAGGAAAAGTCAGAGGATTGGCAAAGGCATTAGGATTCATCGTCTGTGAACTACGAACGTCTGCACAAAGTTTCATGGCAACCCATCCAATATTTGTTGAGATATTTCAGTCTGGAACAAAATGGTGAACCATCTGACCAACAGACACTAACGTGGCTGATAAAAGTCTGTGTCTGGGTGTTGTCAAAAACTGTTGCTGTTACACCTTCTAACCAAGATCCATTGAAATAAAACACAGCCAGGGAGAAACAAGTAATGCAGTGTTTTGTAGTAGCCCCAGGAGACACCGATGTAGAACATCCATCAGCTACAAAGAGCAACTGAATTAGTTGGTTATTAAATGATTTCGCAAACGGGGAACGGTGAGCGTACAGCATAGAAATACCAATAAGAATGTGCATGGCCATCCCTTTGCCATAAGATGTCACAGAATGAGTCTGTCATCAGTCAGATGTAAAATATATTTTCCATCCTGAGGGGAAGTGCAGGTGCAGTTCAGAAGGTAATTTATTGTGTATTGGCTCTAAGTAGAGCTGATTAGCCTCTTCAGAACAGACCAAGGTGAAGTCATTATTATGAGGCAAACCGCAGAGGGGATGTCACCACAGAAGGTTCAGTAGGAGGTTGAGAAGATGGTTTATTGTCCATGACACAACGAACTGCTCGAGCATCCAGCACAGGCTTGTATTGTCTGAGGCCACTGAGGCCTTACAGGGGAAATGAGGACATCTTTGTGTTATTTCTAAAACGTGAGCTAGTAAAAGTTGCAAGATGAGCACATGGGGGTATTTTGTAGTTATGAGGGTTACATCCTGGTTCAGAAATGGCTATATAACAACTTCATGACTGCTCAACAGAATAAATCCATTCATTGTTGTGTGGAACATCTCAGACATGACGTTGCACGTATAAGACTTAGTCTCTTAGCGACATTTTTTTATGACACTATATAGACACCATCAGGTATCATTCACTGCACACAGGCAGCAAGGATACTGACCAGTTTGAACTTCAATCACGTAATGCTACATCAATTAAAAACATGCTGATGTCCAGCCATTGTGTGATGCTTTATAACAAAGGATACAAAAAGGATGAGAGCGAAGGCAGTGCTAGGGCAGAGCTGGGGCCCCACCAAGAATTACAATAGGCCCACCAAGAAAATTACCAGAGGTTTCACATAACAAAATGCAACATTTAATTCTTTCATTTCACCTCGTCAGGGGGAACCACAAACTAGTGAAAATGAGAATGTGGAGGCAGGCATGGAGAGGGAGAATCAGAGCAGCGGAGGAAGACCACCTGTGGCTCCTCTGATGCCACTCACAATTAGCAGTGCTGTTAGCCGCCCCAGCAGCCAGAGGAAGGGCCAAACAATTTCCCCAAAAATTCCACAACCAGAAAAGGAGCTCCATTCAGAGCTGGTATGAGCAGGACTCCTGCATATTCTGGTCACTGTGCTGCTTGTTAATCGAGATGTGAGATGCGTAGTTTCTCCGTAATGCGGCTTGTAACTTTTCGGTCCGTTTTCTGCTGCTGACTGTTTTTTATTGCTGCATCCGCCTGCCTTCCGTCCGCAATTCGATCACATTTCCCAGTCCTATTGGAGCGCAGAATATCAGAAGCTTTGTTTTACTTTTTTTTCCTACACTGATATTGTCATTCTGATTGAAACATCAGAAGAAGTGAGCATATGATACTTGAAATTGACTTTCAAAGGCCACGTGTCCTTCTCTAACCTTGTTTATTCATGTATATATTACAATTTCCATAGCCTACCATTAAATAATTCCCCAACCAGCCCCAGCAAAAAAAACATTTCTAGTGCTGCCTATGGATGAGAGTTCTTTTTTGGCGCACTGGCACATGACCTTTCATTTGAATGAATGGGGTGCCATCTTGGAAGACTGCATCCAGTTTCTATGGTGCTCACAGTTTAGGACGCACTCTTCATAACTCATTAATAATAACATCTGACTTCCTTATTCCCAGGGAGCGGACAAGTGACCACACCACCTACCAGAATTTCAGTTATGTATATCTTCATTGAGGGGGGATTTAAATAAAAATCTTACATAATGTAGCTTTAACTTGCGCGGCGTTTCCTTAAAGGATCATTCTGGATTATTACAACTTGGGTCTTATTTGCGTAGGTTTGCCCATCATTCCTTTCAGTTAAAATAACATAGTTCTCCAAGTTGATAGTTGACATTGTGGTGACGTTGCTAGAAAGAACTCCAACATTGCAAGAAACACGAGTAGCGAGTTGATCATACACATTTTAAACAAACCATCAGGTGAGCCAAACTTATTTGTAAGAGAAAACAAGGGCACACTGACATTTTATTATCCATCCTGTCCATTGTTAACATCAGTCACAGTTTAACGACTGACCTTCTGGTTCAACACAGGTTTCCAGTGCAATGTATCAAAATTCCACTTTTGATTTTATCTCTAAATGAAGCGGGTTAGCTACAGTAACCTGGATAAACTGTTCATTTGTTTACAACCTGTCTGATCGCTCATGTTTCATGCCCCTTTGGACTTTGTTGTAGCAATGTCACCATCGTCGATGGTGAGTATGATGTTTTTATAACTGATAGCTAAAACTGCAAAAATAAGATCTAAGTTAAACACTAGTGCTGGTGACACTCTGGCCAACATATTGTAAACCGCAGCCGGATGGCTTTGTTTGGCGATGCCGCAGTCCCATAAATCAGCTCAAAAACCATATGATAGCAAGACATAATAAAAAAACAAGACAAACAGTAAACAATGCATCTCCTTCCCTCCTCCCCTAAAGCTTCAGTTTCTCATGTTTTTCTCTCTCAGGCTTTATTTGTGTGGTTGCTGAGTGGAAGCCACCACAGTGGCAGAGAGGCCCAGAATAGCCGAGGGTGGGGAAGGCCAGCGGGACTTGCATGTGGGCTGCTGAGCTGTGCGCTCAGCAGTAGTGTCTCTAAACCATCCGCTGGCCTGTGGAATGGAGGCTGCTTCCTCATGCATGCCGGTGGTCAGAGCCGGGCCTACACACCCTCAACTATTTCTGTCCTCTTCTCATTCTCATTTTCTCTCCCTCTTTCTCTTTCACATACAGCTGCCTTTTAGAGTTAAAATAAAATAGAATAAAGTTAGTTTAAAATATTTGGAAATTCAGTGGAAGCATACAGAAAGATGAGAGGTGGGAAGGAAATTGAGATTATATAACTTTCAGGTAAATACATTTTCCTTTTTTATTCCTCATACTGTCTGTTTTGAGCCATGCCAGGCTTATTTTTGGTCGGTTGGCTGTAATATAATACTGGATATATTACATATAATACACAAGAATATCTATCTATCCCTGTCATAAACTGCCCTGGGGAAGGAAATGCTTTAATGTAAATGGAAGAAATGAGATATGCAATGAGTTAAATACATGATGCTATTTCTGGTCATTTTAAAAATGCAAGCAGTACGGGAAAAAGGATAAACACACCCCACGGAGTTGTTAATCACAGCCCCAGTCATCAGAGACAAATGCACTTTTAACGATAACACCGACATTCCTGGGGCATTACTGTTGCTGATCACACAATTATGTGGAGCTGATTGAGTATAATTCAATGACTAATGAATGTTTAGCTACCTCGAGGCAGGGCAGTGTAATCTGAAAAAAAAAGTGAAACATTCCTTTTGTTTGGTATCCGAATGTGTCGGCAAACTACACCGCTGGGAAATATAAATTCAAAACAATGTAATGACAGGCTGTTGGGGAATTCTTCAGCCGTACAGAGAGTTGTATTGTTTCAGGGAGGCCTTAAGTTAACATTTGTTAGTCTCCAGCTTTCTTTGCTGACTTAAATGTGCAGTATTCAGCAACACAAAGGACCATATGTGTAAAATATTGCCTGTTTGTCCGGATGAATTCCAGGCACCTGGTGAAGCCCAAACACACAGACACTCACTGTAGAAGAATGTGTCCACTGAACACTGTATAAAACTTCAACTGCTGATGTAACTCCCACTCAAATACTCTTACTCCCTCAATCTCCCTCTTTCTCTCTCACACTTACTGCACTTTAGTGGCCTGGAAATATGCCAGCTAAGCCTACTGTATTTCTCTACCGTGCATTACATGACATACTGTAGAGGCCCACTCTTTATGGTTTTGTGACCCACATTGCCAACACTGCCAAACCCAACACATTTCAACTTAGAAACGTAAAGAAATCCCTTTGCCATCCATCCCCCATAATGCACCCCAGTCTTGTCTTCACATCTCAGCTTAAACACTTCTGTCTGGATCAGCGGCTGAAGGCTCTGATTGACGGCTAGCCTTGGCTCCAGAAAGGAAGAGATAAGCAGGCCCAGATGGGGCAGGTCGGATGTGTCTGCCCACATGATTTAGCCCTGAGTCTGGGACAGTGGAGGGGACCAGCGCCGAGCTTGCACATCCCCCCCTCCACCCCATGTCAAATACATACCACATGGGAGAGGTGTAGATCACCGGTTGATCTGCCCTGTGGGGGAATCAGGATATCCAGACTGGGCAGGTGTGTTCCTCTCTCCTCAGCCTCTGTATGACCCAGCTACCACGGGCAGAGTGGCTGGGATAATTTACTGCGCAGTAAATTGTGATGGATAAAATGTATGGCTGCTCGTTATGCCACAGAGGAAATCAGTTGGGTTGATCTTCTGTGACCCTGCTGACTGGTAAGGTTAGGAGGTTCACAGTGTGCTGCAGTAAAACCGAGTAGGTTGGAAAAAATGGCTGCTAATCATGGCACAGCAGATGAGTGATGGCCCAGTAATAGTTGCAGATGTTATCATGTAAAGAATATTTCTGTCTGACCTGTAAGAATGGAAGGTTAGTCATATAATAGTCCATTATTTTGTAGTTAACTATAATGGATAAGAAGTCGGTGTCAGCGTTGTTCGGGAGACAGAAGACGAGTCTGGACTTGATCCTTATCAGCTCTCTCTGACGCATATACCAGGTTGTTAAGGAGTGATGTCTTTCATACAGTACAAAACAACAGCTTTAACAAAAACATCCAACCAAACAGCATGTGCCCATGCATTTTACAGACTTGATCATTCAAACAGTTTTCTCCCTAAACCATTACTGCACACAACAAAGTGAATATATTAAGAAAAATTACATTTGAGCCACATTCTTGGAAGCAAACTGTAGGCGTCTATCATTGCAATCCAATCTTAATAGCTCCGTAGTTCAGAAACATTTGCTCCTCCAGTATCTTTCAGCTTTACTGATGTCTAAGTAGTTCATGCCTAAAGTGCTGTATTCTGCCATTATGGCTTACAGGAATATTTATGCGTTGTTTTAGCCTCTGGGTTGCGCACAAGGAGATAGAGGACCAAAAAAAGCTTATTCAAGCAAAAGTACAACTTCAGAAGCAGAAGGGAAATTACTTGGTGTCAAAATTTAGAAGAGACAAGTGTTTCAGTGTTTTAAGAAGACTAATCGACTACGGCCATGTTGTGAGACTGTACTTCGGTACAGCGGCACTACGTGATAGTCAAGGGACGGCCATGCCATAGAGCGGGCTAAAAGGAGTTAAGTTTGTCACATATGTAAGTTTAACAGAGATAATTTTGAATTGAAAAAAGAATGCATTAATAAATCAGTAGGCTAATTAACACATTAAATTATCATGGGCAGCTTTTCCGTTTCATTTACTTTGTAGCTGATAAACTGAAACGCTTTGGTCAACACATGAAGGATAATGATTGACAAAAAGTGAAAATACAAAACCATGTTGCTAAATTACAGCAACATAAGACATTTTATTTCATTACTACCAACCTTGACCTTATGTTAAGGTATTCTTTTGGATCTGAGGCCTCAGAGTCTCCCAGGACTTTCATTAACTAAACCTTTAATCCAGAATATTGAATGCTTACAGGCAACATTAGATCATAACCTCAGTTGAATGATTCTAAAACCTCTAATTTTTTTGCTGGAAAGATGCCTTTGAAAGATGCTTTTGGCAGTTAATTATCAGTTCAGCCACGTCCTCTGATGGACGCCACACACGGTTTGTGTCCAAGCTATCAAATGCCCTTCCTTTCACATGATCAGCTCTTTTGTGGCCTCTCTGTGCCTTGGTCTTTTGCACACGCTCAGTTTCAACGCACACGCTCGGTGTCTCAATACTTCTGTACACGCTCACTGGCTCTGAATACAATAAAGCCTGAGGTATCCCTGGTATTTGTCTAGCCCCCACAGCAGCTCCCTCTGCCTCAGACGCATACTAGAGTTTCTGAGGAACAGGCCGTTATTACAGGCCCCTGCACGATCCTTTCTGAGTTAATTTCTATGTTTGAGGTGAGACATGTAGAGTGGGAATCTGAGTGTGGCATGTATTAGCATTACATAAAGTGAAGGGTCAGTTTATCAAGTTGAACAGAGGCTGAGAGGAAAGTCAGTGTCAGTGGACATCGTTTAGTTAGACAGAGTAACTGAAGAGTTCCCTTCTGTCGGCACGTTTGGACAGGTCACCCCCCGTATTATCAGAATTGCAGTGTCAGCTTTACAGTCACAGCAGTTTTGTTTTGGTGGGAAAGCATTTTAGTAATATGCTCATCACATCTTGTTTTTCTCTCTCATCAACCACTTAAAGGCCACCAGCCAATAAACAAAACAAAGCCTTACTGTTTGGATTTTTCAGAACGTCGTCTTTTTTCCGTTTCTATCACAGCTTCTTCTTTTTGCACCTCTGCCGAAGTGCAAAGGTTCAGTGCATGGTGGGATTAACCAATTTTAGTTCAATGTCTATGGGGCTGCGGGATTAGCAGCGACTCTGCTCAGAGGTTGTAAAATACATGCTTATATACTTCAAATCCTAATGTACGTATACGTGTAATGTAAAAGGAGTTGCTTGTAGTGACAAAACTATTATCATGCGACTCAGCAGTTGCACTCAGCTCTATGTAGCCTTCTGGCGTCGTTTAGCTCATTGTTTTGGTTTTACGATCTGCAACTTTACTGTTTGGTTCTATCTCCCCGCTCTCATCAACATCACTTCTAGTTGCAGCAGGCAGCTGTGTTTAGCTAAAACGTTCTAAAATCCCACTGTTCACTACCTGCCCAGCACCACAACGGCAGACAGACAAAGTTATCAGCTAGCTGGAGAACATAGCGGAGCATTTAACAGCTAAAGAGCCAGATATTCCCCTGTTTTGGTTTGGGTGGAAACCAAAACAGAGCTAAAAGGAGAGTGAACGTTAGACTTAATTCGTCAGGTGGCCAAAAACCAAAATGAAGACTAATATTGCTCTGTATCTGCTGGATGTTTAAATAGGCAGTTGTCTGCAAATACGTTAGCCATAACAACTTTATTAGATAAGGACAATCAATTGACGCAGCTTTAAAATACTCAGGCACTTCCCATTAAATACAGCGGCCACACTGTCAAAAAGAAAGAATACATATTGTTAAAAGTTGGTGACGCTTGAGTTAAATTTCATTTTGTTACAGAACACAAACAGTATGTGGCCATGATGTACATTGTCAACTGTCTGGAGGCTTCAATATCTTCTGTAAAAAAAGCAACAACAAAAAACCCACAGAGATAATCATTTAGGAGAGAGGAGTTGCATATTCCCTGTGTAAAAGAATGAGATTCTCAAATCAAAAATGTTGGGCTAAAAAGTACAGCAGATGGTGTCTGGGTATCTTTAAAAGTCCTGGCTCAAATCATCTCGTGCCTCTCTGCCTTTTCGTGCTCAGTGCTGTCTTGGAACCAATCATATGCTTTATTGTGGGATGCGTGCCATTCATAGAGCTGCCACTACAATGAGCAACAATTCCCGTGGAATCCTCAAGAATGCGTTTCTTATTTCAAATCACACAATTAAGCAATTTTATGAGAAGTATGAAGGCAATCAACTTAATCAAAGTGTTTCTAAGTCGGCAGCTGGAAACCTCCAACGCTTCTAATGAACTGAGCTTTAGGAGATAATCTCACCAGATGTTACAAAGCACATTGCTGTTGCTGGGGAGGAAAAAAACCCACACGTACTTCTAAATTAAGCTGATGAAAAGCAGATAACACACTCACTCGGTTAATGTACAGTGCTGTAAAACATTCCCAGAGATTATAAATACTCATTATTATTATTGGCATTATCAGTTCTGTTAAATCAAATCAAAGGCATGACTTTCTGTCAGTGATTTAGGGCTCTTCTCTTCTGCTGATGTTTCCAGTAGCAACAAACTGATTTTTTCAATGGACACGACACATTTTAAAGTGTCAGCTACAAACAGAAACCTTTTTCTTTAGCCTTGGAATGTTAGATAAGACTTTCATAAACCAAACTGTAGCGGCACACGGATTCCCAGCGGACAGCCTAGTGGGCATGGAGAAAAGGAGGAAGTAATCATTGGAGGTAACCCGACAACGATGGGTGCCCATCACCCAACTCACACCCAACTTTGTGAGGGCAATGAGTCATTGTCATGAAAGTTGTCATGAAATGAGCACGTTATATACTCCATGTTCAGAAATAGAACTGAGCAGCTAATCACTCTGTATCTAACTTGTATCTCACAAGGAATGCTGAATATGTTTCCTCTTCCCCTTCCTTGACCTGCAGGCTACACCACTGAAAACTTAACTGTCTGGCTTGTAGCTCAATAATTGCACCCAAACATCAGTTTACTCACATTATCTCCTTACATAAAAAATCATGACATGGTGGAGCGTGTTCTCTGATCCTGAAACACATTTCTAATGAGGAACAGACTCTGCCAGTGTTAGAATAAATCAAAGATCTGCTAAGGACAGTCTATGTACAGCACATTGTGTCCCTCGACACAAGATCTCCACCAGCACACCATAAGACATCCATGACGGGTGTTAGTGCTAATATCCTCCTCTCAGCCAATGATGTGAAAACAGTTCAGGTTCAGGTTTCCAGCTGGCATCAGCTTGACTCTAGCCGGTGTCCTACTCTGCTCACCCCTCATGAAAGGGGCGAGGGCAGCATGCCAACTCTCATGGACATAATAGCGCTATGGTTGTGGCTGGCGCAGGATCTAGGCTGGTGGAAATGGACCACCGCAAGCTGATTGCAAGAGGGCGGCCTGCGGCACAGCTACTGGAATTCCAGTGGGAAGGAGTCACTCCTTACCAAGTGATGTATGGCTTACTCTCTTTCCAAGGATGTGAGCCAGACATCGACACACTAGCGTGGATGTGGTCAGATAGTTTACTGTGGAAGAGAGAGTTTGTCTCTTCAAAGTTAAGGAAAAATCCCCCTCAGATACTCTTACACTATCATCAATCCGAGATGTTTAAATCATTCCAGGAGTTATTGTGTGATGAAGTGGTACATTAAGTTACATTAAGTTCAGTGGAAGTTAGGTTTGTCCTGTTCCGAACTCCCAGAGAACAGGCCTCAGTTTGCTGCAATCTGTTGTGGTTTGTAAATGGACGTCACGTCAGTGTAGTGAGGCAGAGGAGTAATGATAGCAAGCAATAACATTAAATGAGTGAGTGTTGGAAAGGTTTTCCAATTAACGAAAGTAAATAGTCTTGCACCTACTCCAAATGACACATGAATGTCGCTGCATTGCATTCCGGTCTTTTGAGGCTGTCAGTGGTAAGATTGGTATCTGTGACTTGTTTTTGAGGATTTCTCCAAGTTTAACTTTTAAAGCAGTGTTGATTCGGGCACAAAGGGGCAGTGAAACAAAATGTGACCACCTTTAAAAGATGTTATGGCGAATGTCTTAGCAAAAGTGTTACCTAATTTCACACGGAGCGACAATCGAATCAATTTGGAGTCATGTTCCTGGCCATCTGACAAATATAAATCCAATATTCACTCTCCTCTTAGTTCTGTTTTGGTCTTCACCAAGTCCTGGGGTAGATATCTGGCTCTTTAGCTGCTGAAGATCTTTGTTTACCAGTCGCTAACTTTTTAAGAGTGCCGTTTTGTGCTGGGCAGGTAATGTACAGTGGTTTTTCAGAGCATGTTTGTTAAAAACAGCTGCCTGCTGCAGTTAGAATTGGGGTTGATGAGAGTGGTGAGACTGAATAAAACACTAAAGTTGTAAAGGCTGTAAAACCAAAACAATGAGCTGAAAGATGCTAAAAAGCTTCGTAGAGCTGAGATGTACTTCGAAGTCCAGTGATAATTCTCTGATCATTTGTCATAATGAGCAACCCCATTCACACTACACATAGCCCATTTGACTCATTTTTAATACAAAAATACTTGAAATCAGCAAACAAATATTGTCAAGAAAGAAACTCTTCTTCTTTGATTTCTAAGGAACTGACACCAAAACCTCACAGCAATATTTCAGATAGATTTTTTTTAAGTATATTTATATATTGTAATATCTGTTGTCGTTGTAAATACGTCTGCAGTATCATGATGTAACACCATGTCATCTACATTTGACCATTTACACATAAAATGCGGCTATTTGTTACCATTGTTGAAGTGTTTTAGGGTGAATGTTTCCTTTAAAGGTTTTAAATCCCACTGGAAGTTATTCTACTCTCTTTTAAAAAAAAAAGGTTGCACACCAAAACGAGGCATTGCGCTTACCATTAAGAAAATAGTCAAATTGCCTTAAAACAGTAACTGCACTGTAAGTGGCATTACTAATAAACACCAGCATTTTAAATCTTGACCTCTTCCACTCCTTGCTCTGGACCTTTCACGTTTGGCGAAGTTTGTTCACTTGCTAAAATAAGCACAAAAGCCGAGGTGCTACCTCTGGTGTGTGTGGTCTGCTGTAATTCAGGATGGTGCATCGCCCGCACACACGCACACACGCACACACACACACGCGCAAGCACACAACATTTTGGGATACAGCCACAGAGCAAGACAGTGTTTAGACTACCCGCAATCCCCTCCTCCCCTCCGTTCGGCAGCACATCTCCTGCACTCACAACACTGGCCAGTGCCCACAGGATCGGGTCCCTCCTTGTGTGCTGCCTGTAGCGCTGGGAACATTGTGAAATCTTTGCTATCAGGATGAAAATTAATGAGCACATGAGGACCTACGGTTAAACAGTGCAACCCTGAGAAAAAGATTTCATAAGAATGTAAATGGAGCAGTTGTAGATGAGGCTGTCAACATGCGGCGTCAGTCTCCAACTGTTAGCAATGTATATTTAAAATGTGTGCTGAACATTTTGTTCATCACAATGTTATTGAAAGCTGTGAAAAATGTTGACAAATGCCATTGAAACCCCCTCCAGAGTTGTAGGGGGGAACGTTTTTGTTATATCTTTATTATTTTAGCATTGTTCCCTTTGGAATCAGTTACACTAACCTTTTCAATGCCTGCCACAGATTTAATCATGAAAATGAGGGTTCACAAGATGTGTCCACATAAAATTTAAAGCCATAACCTCCCCATTTCTCTATGCTGGTCATATTATGATAGATGGATTACAGTACGTGAAGACTGGATCACCACTTTCAAATAGCTGCACTGAAAAGCCTGAAGTAGAAGCAGCAACCTTTTCAAAAAACAATCTATAGTAGTGCATTTTGTTGGTGTTTCATAATGCTCACCTCACTCACTTGGCCTACCTCAGCAAGTGATAATGATGTAGCTTAATCCATAATGGGTGTGAACACGTGTGTCGCAGTAGCTGGAGGAGGAAGGGTGGAGTAGGCTGTCAAATGAGTGAGGTGATAACATGAGATTAAAACTAAATCTGTGAGACAGGAGAAAGTCACCAACCACACTTACTGCAGATGCATGTTACGCCTCATGCGTTACAACAGGCAAGAAAGTGGTAAATGGAGCTGAGTGTGCTTCATTAAATGCTGTTTTTTTTAGTTGAATTACATTAGTACACAAGGACAGGCTTGTTTACCTGAGCTGAGATCAGCACATGGAGAAAAGTAACCTCAGTGGAACAGTTCAGACAGGACACCTCAGACTGTAGAGAAACCTCACTTAGAAAGCTCTCCTTGTGTGAACGGCAAAGACGTGGGCCAAAGCAGACCAAGGCAAATTAGTCTTGAACTGGAATAAAAAATCTGTCTAATTCCTCCCAAAACACAACCCAAAACACAACTTGTGATGGAAAAACAAAAATAAGATGACAAGCATATTCCTGGCAAAACACTGTGTATTCAACAGAAACCATGGTGCAGTATAAGTTTGTGCTGCTGTCTCGAGTTTGGTGAAAGAATATCTGAGAATAGTTGGAAAAACAGATCATCAAGGAAAGTGTCAGGGCTGATAATCTAAAAAAATTAGTTTTTCTAAAAGCCACAGGTAACAATATGACCAATGTAAGAGTAGATAATTATTCAGACTCAAACTGTGTTTTTCTAACAAACCTTGTAACTGAATCTGAAGGCTGATATTTCACTCAGGAAATGTTTTCAATTTGATTTCAATGTGATCATGATTTATTGTTGTGTAGGTACGGTTAACAACGCTACCTCGTTCGTTTTCAGCACAAGTTGTAGCAAAGCTCAGCACAGCTCAGATCAAAGCTCAACAAATTTGAGCTTTCGGTGCGCCGCCGTCATAACAAACCCTATACAGAATAATGGAAATGCACAAAACCTCCAGCCTACTGTATGAACCAGTTATGTGACTATGCGCACAGGTTGATTTTCTTATTTTACAATGCCAACAGGTGTGTAGTTATAATTGCACGATACTGATAATAGTTCTAGTCCTCCATAAAGGGTTCTTCCACTACAACAATCCATTAGGGCTGCAGATGTAAATCAAAAGCACCACATCCAAATGTGGTCAACAGTTGTGCTGCTTTGTGCTTTGTCGATTGATATTGCCTTGCGTGGCTACATTTACAGAATAGTGGATGTCATTATTATATTATTGCTGATTTTGTTGCTGTTGGCAATTTTGCATCTTGCTGTCCTATGTTTGTATTCCTGAACTTAATTGAAGACATTTTGACATAACAGTAAGGAAAGCACAGGTGCAAATAATTAAATTAATGAGGGCTGAATTCCAGTTAGCTGCTTCAGTTTCAGGGTCCTGGTATTGTGCATACTGGCTCACTGTCACACGGCCATGGCTTACTGGGACACTTACAGAGCCATCATTAATGTTATTAGTAACAACTGTGCTTTTCCTTCTATGACATGTCAGAATGTCTGCTGGGAAAAAAGGGCTATTGATTGATGATTTGATTGAAGTTTATTTCGAGCGAAAAAGAAAAAAAGAAAAAAACAATAATATATAATAGCTTATCTCCCATATACACAAATATATCCATACACATACATTACACATAATAATTATACACAAACATATAAATATATATATACAAATACACACATACACACACACATATACTTACATACACATACATATACATTTATACACACATATATACATATACATATATATATATATATATATATATATACATACATACATATGTACACATACACATACACATACACATACACATACATAAACAAATTGTACATACATATATATACTTGCTCTAAAGGGAGTGGAAAGAAGTAGAACCCATTTACTCCCACCCCCAGTTCAGCTATTGGTTTTAGAACATCTTGCCAAATGTCTGCAGTTGAAAATTAGCCAGCTGACTAACTCTGGCACATTTACAGATATGTTGATTAATGAGCATTGTCCTTTTAAATAAGTAAATTAAATGATTGATTAACATTTATAAAGTAATTATCTTCAATGTATAAACCCTTTATGCCCATTATGACGTATTAGGACGGGGTGCCAGATTTTGTAGTTATCACTGACAGAATTTCCTTACTACCGAGTGATTTATCTTTTGGGGGGAATTACATAGGGTTTCCTTTTCGAGCAGTGGCTCTGGACTTTCCAAGGTTTAATAGTCTTAAATTAGAAGACAGTATTGTGTGTTCTACTTACAGATCATGTGCCAGCCACATGGACGCCGTGATGACATTACCAAAAGCGACACGACGACACCATGCTAAAAGAGCTTGCTGTTTAACTGGTGCTAAATAACGCCTGTGTAAGTTAAATAGAGGGTGTCTCAGCAATATAAGCTTTCCACAAACACACACAACCCAGCAAGCATTTCAGTGTAAGACTTTGCAAAGAATTATATATGGCTAGTTATTACAGTGGCACATCCATCACATGAAATATAGCAGTGGGGAGGAAGTGGATTAAGGAGAATGAGAAACCCAGGTAAGATTTACCAGGAAGGACAGGTGAGAATTTGTGGTGTTTGCAGAAGGATGTGCTGCTTCGTGTGCTGGACAAGGCAGGATTATTGTTAACATACTACTATGGCTTGTGAGGACATGCATTCACCCCTTTTCTTAACACACACGCAGACACATTGACTGAAAAACAAGCACCCCTCCCCCTCACATTTATCGTCCTCACCCTCTTGTAATACACTGTACATGCAGAAACACACACCTCTCCTCTGCTTTCCCCAGCCTCTTCGGGGAGAAACTACACGGCAAAGTGTGACATCACCTCTGAGCTGCACCGGTTACCAAGGTGATAGGATTTTTTTTTCTATGCGAAAATAGAACCCCCCCCCCCCCCAAAAAAAAAAAAATAAAAAGGGATTTGAAGGCGAGGTCGGGCATGTCCTTGACGTGAGGGCATCAGGTTAGAACGTTTACACACACTCTCTACTGTCTCTGTCTTTGCAGTTCAAATTATTATAGAGAAACAAAGATTCCCACTGAGGAACTCTATTTGTGCTGCAGCTCTACCCATGTGTTGTCCATCAGCCTATTTGTAAATGTCCCCTGCATCTGCTGCAGTCCTGCAGTGTTCTGCAGCAATGAGTCCTTCCAAACAGTGTCACTTCAGCCTGCTGCAGCTTTGAACAATAAAGGGCTACGCACAAAATGAATAGAAAAGATTGAATGAAAGAGCATGTAGTGATTTGGTAGTTTGGGAAATTAATGGGAGGGTATGGGTGGGCATGAGTAATGGACAGATAAGGATAGAGAGGAGAGAGATAGAGACAGGGAGAGTCCAGTCAAGTGTCTGCCGGATGCCTTTACAGAATAGCTCTTATCAGATGTGAGAAGTGGCAAAGTCAGACAGGGTGAGGCAGAAAGACAGAGGAGGGAAACAGTGAACACATAGACAGCCAGACAGCCCATGAGCCATGTGCCTTTCTCCACACAGCGCTCATTTTTTCGTGCTGCGAGACCAGAGCTTGTGATCACTCATCACCGCAGCTCCACCAAGGTACAGGAAGCAAGGAGGATCCTCAAACCACGGAGCTGCTTAAAAAACCCGAGCTCTGGGCGGGAGAAAGGACAGACATGCACAGGTGCTGCTAGAGAGATAGAAAAGGGAGCAAGAACGCCGAGAGAGAGAGACACTGGTAGAGAGAGAAAGAGAGAGAGAGGAAGAAGGGGGGAGTGGGTGTGTGTGTGTGTGGGGGGGGTGTAGGAGGAGACTCCACTTGCTTCAGAGGGGAATAGGAGCCGGAGTGCAATTCCAAAACAGCTGTCCGGCAGACGTCCCAGTCGACAGAAGTGCAGCCCCGAGGCAGAGAGAGGAGGCAGGGCAGTGTCAACATGCCACAGGAGCAGCACAGCAGCCACTGAACACACACATACAGACACACACACCAACCTGGGGCTGCCGCGTTCATGAGAACGCCAGCGACACCTGGGAAGGCTCAGGATCTCCCCATCGGAACATCTGAGGTGAGTGAGAGCGGGAACATGTTTTAATTCACACTCTGCTGGTGCAGCAATCTGGACCGGTAGACAGGATAATGTGGCTGCAGTTTGGCTGCTGTCATGGAAGTGTCTAGTTTTTGCCTGAAATGTCTGGAGCAGAATGGGATATTGCTTAGTAACAGTGAAACGTGCGAAAGCATGCATGGTAAGTTAAGCTTGTACGGGGGCGACCGTCCAGCAGACGCTCGCATACATGCGACACAAGAGCTGAACTGTTAGGAGCAACATGATATCCTCCCCAGTTTCCAAGAGAGACATTTTTGGTCAGGCTACACGCTTCAGGCATGTTCCTCTGAAATGCAGAGCTGGCTTTGCTTTTATCTCTTGAGGGAGGAGGTTTTTACCAGTACGCTGGGAGGAAGGGACTACTTCTTTTTAGCCAGTATATGGTGACATTCCCTTCATGTTTCATATGCTTTGATTCCGTTGCCTGCTCATTCTGCCAAGGATAACTCTGGCATGTCCTGGCCATGTTCGCGGGTGGCACAAGGAGAGCGAGAAGAAAAGACAGAACAAATACTCCACCCTGCCATTCGCCCTAGTCCCGGCACCGCCACCAGGCCCCCGAAAGTAAGGCTTTTGCCTATAATTGAGGATTTTTTATGTAACAAACAGCTCAGTCTATTTTGTAAGGCTACCATTACCCTCTGTGGTATGTGCATTTGCTTTTTATAACAGCCCCAAAGCGAGGGTCTTTCTGCTATTCAAAGGCGTGACAGAAGTCAAGGCCACGGTTAGATGTGGCCTTGAGAGTATTTGGAAACTTCAAACTTCCACAAGACACGGTGGGAGGAAGAGTAATTCGTCTCCTACACACTGCTGATGTTACACTGACCACAAGTACTGCACAAGTACAGAATAGCGTGCTATTTTTCAACAGCACTGACGTGAAATGTCAGCATAGTAATCCCATCACAGGGAGGAATATTTAGGGGATTCGCGGTTTCTATTTTAAAGAATGGGGAAGTCATATACAGGTCATATTTTGAACAGCTGCTCTCCTGAGCCTCGCTCTGTACATCCCTCATCACTGGCTTTGGATCACTTTGGCGAACAGTGAACTCTAAAGCATCATCAAACTGTAGCATTTGTTTAGGCTGCAGTAGAACTGCACTGCCTCTAAGAATATAATGACCCATTTATAGCACACGTGACTTTGTGGTGTTCAGAAATACCCAGACAACTCACGAGCCATTAGTTTAATTACCAGATACCAACCCCATATTTATCTGCCCCCACTCTCAAACTTTCATCACCTCGCTCCTTCTGCTGCTCCCTCACTAATAACTAACCCTCCAAGCATGAACTGATGAGGCAAAGCTCCATTTTTAAAAAGGCTGGAGTGGCTCCAGATCACTTCATGCCCAGACAGATAGCTGTTGCTGACCCAATGACACACTGGCTTTATCCTGGCTGCTCAGGCAAGCAGTTTTGAAAGGAAGGTGCAATCAGATCCCCACTTCCCCAGAGGTGTAAATGAAACCCGCGAATGCATTCTGCGGTGGCGGCGCCGCCAGGCTTGGACATCAACACGTGCCACGCTGCCTCTTTTTGGACCAGTTCCAAAAGGCGGGTGCAAATCTGGCCTTGGCTTTGAAATATACCAGAATACACCTGTTAAAATATTAACAGCCTGCAGAGACACAAATGGATTGATTGGCTCAGCAGGCCATATGGGCCCATCCTGGGATATCCTGAGCTGTTGAAACTGATTAATTTCCTCTTTCGGCCAACACAAGCTTAACTAACATTGCTATGACTCTTGAGATTCTCTACATACATACATGAATTCATACAAATTTACCCAAGCACTCATTAAATGAACCCTCATACCGGTTATTCAGCAGTTTCCTTATACTTTGCTGGTGGCCTCTGGAATTCCAGTCATGGTTGCCATATAAGCCAAACTGACTTGAAGGTCAGACCTTCAGGCTTTCACCGTACCAGCTGACTTCTCATGGGCCACAAGTGTTGACCTTGGGTAGGATGCACAGCAGATGTTCCCCTGTGAGAGTTGCAAGAGTTGGATTGCTCTTCTGCTAGAGGAATTCCTATAAGTTCTGTCCATACTATTGATTTCACACAACATTATCATCTCTTATAATGGGTTGTGCGTTTTACAATGCCACTGGAAAGCAGAGGGTCCACACAGACCAGGCAGATGTTATAACTTCATCAGGGCAGACCAATAATCAATAGGTGTTTGATAGGATGTGTTCAGCGAGCAGTGCAGCAGTGACCTTCAATTCTTGGGAAACGCATTGCAAAAGTTAATCCAGATATAGATATTGGCAATCTGAGCACACAGGAAGCAGCTTTTGGCTTTTGTTTCACTTCCTATCTAATCCCAATTTCCCACTGCAGCGAGCATCAGCTGTCAAGGTCAGAACGGACTGAGGAGCAATGGCGAAAGGGAGAGACACTACAGAAAGAAAAAACAAGTGGGAGGAAGAGAAATTATGGAAAAAAATAAGAAAAGATTTTGAGCTAAACAAGTGAGGGGTTGTGCTGTACCCACCCCCCCCCCCTTCATCAAACACTGCAGCAGTCCTCTTCGCCGTCCCCCTTCCCTTTCTCTCCCTCACTTTTAGCAAACAAACACGCTCTCCTTCACACACATGGCGTCCATTCAAAACTGCTATCTCTCACGAGCGCAGTCAGGCACCTCGCACATACACTCACACTCACACCAGCACTCGAATACACCCTTGTGTTGTGTTGAATGGCAACACAAGGACCCTTGGAAAGTGGTCCTTGTGTTGCCATTCAACACACTCACACATGTTTTGCATCCCTCTGTGTTTGTCATGGCTATATATAGCCCCTGAGTGCTTGTTGGGTGACAGGTTTATTTGTGTTGTAATGGCGGCCCCCAACGTGAGAAGATTTCACCTGTACTTCCCATCCTTATTGGGGTGGTTGCTCTCATAAGGCAGATATTGAGGCTACGACGCTTCATCAAACAGGTTGGACACACAAGAAAATGGATGTCAGTGCAATGGTTTCCAGCCTGCTATTTGTTCAAATACGCAGCAAGTGTCTGTCTCTCTGGCTTCACACTAATGTGCCTGCTGAATAAACACAGCCTACTTAAAGTGTCTGTGATAAGGCTGATGCAGTGTGAATGTATGGGGTCGTTTGCAGCAGGAATGTGGATGTGTTCTCAGTGAAACATAATTTTTTTTATTTGGGTGGACTTGACCGCCCAGGCACTTTTGTGCAGCGGTGCACTCTGTTAGACGGTCACTGCTGACAGACCTCTCATAAGTAAATATGTCTATAAATGGGCAAAATCTCTCCTCACTGGTGCTCTCTCCCACCCCCCATCACACACACACACACACACACACTGTCAACTCCCTTCCTCCACCGAGTGTTTATCCCTTTCTCTTTGGTTGCTATGTCATTTCAAACGGTCAAACCAATTCTCTCCTCTTTTTACTGAGTTTATCCTACACTAAGCTGGCTGCCAACGCGTTGACATTCTCGGTTGGATCTGTAATGGAAAAGCTCTGAGAAGGCAGCATGCAATCGGGCACCTTTTATCAAATCCAATACCTTCTTAAAAATGTTTACCCATCCTGATGTATTGTGCAACCTAGATGGTATCTCAGCCGTTATTAAACTTGGAACCATCAGCACATCAAATCAATTCACAATCTGCATCGCCTACTTTCTTAAGATTCACTTGCTCTGTAATCCCTCCCTCTATCTCTCTCACACAATCTCCCTAAACCCCCTAAACCCCCTTCCTCCCCTCTTTCTTTCCCCTGGTCCATCTCTTTCTATCTCTGTGCGTGTCTGAGCAGTAGCTTGTTCCTAAAACAGGCTGCCTTGCTCTGATCCTACTAAAGTCCCGCTTTGCTTCTCCTCTCCCAATCTGCGGTCCAGCTGTTCCACATTAGCACATCCAGAGTTGTGGAGGCCAAAGGAGGCTCATGTGTGGAAATGTGAATAGAGCAGCAAACAGCCTTAGACCCAGGCCTCATCCTCCTCTGCTCTGGCTTCTAGGTTCACCAGATGCAAGATGAGGATATTTTTTTCTTGTAGGATCCAGAGTTTATTTGTGAGACTTGTGTTGGTGACCGGATTTCTTTTTCTGGAAGGCAGGACAGGAGTTTTGTGTCAGTATCAGCACTCATCAAAGTAGCCTTCAGGAAATTTGTCAGCGCTGAGTTCATGTTTTCAAACAAATGCTGACATATTCTCTGTTTGTCTCTGATTTCAGAAAAGTGGCCATTTGACCCTTTCTATACCGCCGGACATAACCAGCCCTGCTTGGAATCCCATTTCCTGATCGATGCCACAATTGCTGAAATTATTTTTGGAGTCCTCTATGACCGGTGTGTTACTGAGAATGTAACTCGAGCTCCTCCCCCAGGGAACTGTAACGTCCAGAACTTAAAGAGCCTTCCTGACTTTTCTATCCTGCATATCTGATAACTCTCCCGCAGTTACAGCCATGCCAGCCAAAGCACCCATATACCTGAAACCCAGCAATAACAAGAAGGGAAAGAAATGTCGCCTCCGAGATATCTTGTCCCCAGACATGATCAGTCCACCGCTTGGGGACTTTCGCCACACCATCCACATTGGAAAGGGCGGGGAGAGAGATGCCTTTGGAGACATGTCTTTCCTCCAGGGGAAGTATGAACTCCTACCCGGGAAGGGAGATGTCCACCCTCAGTATGGCATCCAAAGTGAGTTTCTGAGAGCTAACAGCACCGGTGATGCTTCCTTTGCTGAGACTCCCTCTCCAGTGCTCAAGAATGCCATCTCTCTCCCAACTATTGGTGGCTGCCAGGCGCTTACCCTTCCTCTGATCTCCTCCACCGTGTTCTCCATGCCACTGGAGCCGTTGGAGGACATCATTGGTCCTACAACTCCCATGAAACCTGACAGCAAAGAGGAGGTAGAGATGTTGCAGATGGATGCTCTGTTGCGCTCCATGGACGTCTTCAGCAGCAAGCCTTCGTCTCCCTCCGCAGATATCCAGTCAAAGCCTGACGTCCTCCTGGATCTGCTGGAAAATACAGATAAGTCCACCTCTAAGGCAGTTGCCAAAGCTAATAAAATAAACAAGAGTGAAACCAGGTTTGACAAGCCATCACCCTATTATATCAATGGTCACAGCAACAGCACCTTCAAAGCTAACGGAAGCCTGAACAGCAACACAAGCAGCGACAGCTTTGACAGCTTTAGCGGCAAAGGGGACTTCCAGAACAAGATCTGCAATGGCAGCAGGAGTCTCAAAGGTGATGGCAACTGCAATAGTTATGGACACTTTAAAAATGACATTACCCTGGGCTTCAAGCAGGAGCTCTCAAAGTGCAATGGAGAGTGGGTGGACAGGGACAGTGGGGTGGAGGAGGGCCGCATCTGTGATTTTGAGTTTGAGTTTTCCAAAGAGAAGAGCACGTCGCAGGATTCCCTCACTCAGATCACGGGGTCATTCCTCTCCCTTGAACTCGATCTGGGCCCATCCATCCTCGACGATGTGCTAAACATAATGGATAAACCCGCATCAAAGAGCAGGCCTTGAGCTGCGCTCGGGCCCCAGGAGGAGAAAGGGAATTATTAAACTACAGCCATAAGGAGAGAAAGACTCAAAAAGCAATCGAAATGATGTCTAGATATTTCATTGAGATGAAAATGAGCTACAATAGACAGAGCTGCTTATGTTTTTATTGTCAAAACATATAACTATTTTAGCTTCTATGGAGTGTTGATTCTTCTTTTTTTGTTTGCCATGCTAGCCGCATGTTGAAGATGCATGTACTATTGAGTTACAGCTAAAACACAGCCATCGTGCCTTTGACTGTAAAAATGCTAAATGGTAGATTTGTGTTCTTATGCTGACTTTCACCATATATACACAATAACTTTGAGGTCCTTTACTTTTTTACACAGTCTTGAACATATTGCATTTTTGACTTTAAGTGTGTTTAACAAAGCATTATTTTGTTTGTCACATAATTCATTTTCCACATGACTATTTCCAACAACAGAACACTATGCATATTTGTGTTTTTAAAATTGCAACACAAATAAATTCATTTTGTCCTATTCTGGCTAATTTCTTGCAGGTAATGTGTGCATACACCATAAGTGAGAGTTAATTCCAAAATTAGATAACAACAATAACAAGATAAGTCAAGAGAGGCTGAAAATCAGAAAAATGGTGGAGAAAGAAGTAGCACAAAAGAGAAAAGGCACTAAGAACAATACCAAGGAAAGAAAGAGCTACAGATTGACAGAAAGAAGGATAGAATGAACTTATTTTCTCGCCTCTGACATTCCTTGCATTCTGCCTTCCTGCCCTGCAGTGGGAGCACCGGTGGGCCTTCATCTGCCCGACCAGGCGCCTGGTCCATTTGTTTGCGTGTGGACGGGACAGGCAGAGGAGGGGTCTTTCAAATTCCCTGCATTCCAGCCACAGAGCACAAGTGTCCAGCACCAGACATAAATCAGCTGTTTCAAGTGAGGGGGGAGGGCTTTGGCCTTAGAGCCACGCTATGGTCGACCAGAATGTATGGCGAGATGAGGTTATAAAACATGCTCTTTCAACCCGCAGGCAAACATTGTTTAGTGCTGAAGAATAGATGAATCCTCTCCCTCTGTCTAGTTACAACAAAGATATGTTGACCCAGCAGTGTTGAAGCAACAGCCAGAAAGAGCAGGAAAGTAGTGATTACCCATACATGCAGCCTCTTGAACTCAACCAACCCTCAGTAGTTGCCTCCTCGCCCTGACGCTCTGTCCTTATGGGCCGCTCAGTGTAGACACATGAAGGGTAAGTCAAGACCGTTATGGAGGCTTATGGCAGGCTTCCCCCGAACACCCACGTGCCACCGTCTCACGCTTGTTTAGAGAAAACAAGATCACCTCCCTCCTAACACATCCAGAGTCAACTGCACTTGGGTTAGCAAGCTAATTTCACATGCAAACAATTGTCTTGGTTCGATTCTACTTCTGTCATTTAGCGGGTCAACCGAAGCCCTCAAAGGCCACAGAATGTCCGTAAACAAGCCGTCGTAAAACCAGATGTTAGAGGAGACGTGAACGTTTCCACACACAAGACAACCCGTGTCATGGCAGATGCCCCAGCCATTGGAAAATTCCAGCGTTTGTGCTAAAGAGTTTGCATATGCTGAGCTGAAGAGTCCATCCTCCAAGTATAAGTAATGAAAACCTTTGCTGTCAAGGTAATCACTATACTGATACCTGCAATGGTACATCATCGACTTGATGACAGCCTTCATTTTGACGAGCATGGACCCCATGCAAACTTTGGTTTACAAAAGAACGTGTGACTACAGCACTGTAGTGTGTTGTGTAACATATTAGAAAAATTTCTGTAGAGATGCCAAAGCTCTCAGACACAAAATACCAGGAAATACCAGTGTTTTATGAAATCCAATATAAATACTCGACATATGTTACACACTGAACACTGCCCCTCCATGTTCTCTGACTCTGAGTTCAGAGCGCTACATGAAATACAGAGTGAATTATTGTTTGTTTGAGTGACCAGTTGGCTTCGTGCCCTCATTTTATAGAGGTCTTATGTAAGATTGATGTTTCTATAATTTCAAAGCCGTGATAGCAAATCACTGCATCTGCATTTGAATTGCACAACTTGAACAGTGGGCTGGCTACCAGCAGACGCAGTGTGTCTTGTCTTGTTTCTGGCTTTAATCTTCTCTGGGAGACTGAGGGCAGACGAGAAAGCAGACGGAAGATAGAAATAGTCCTGGTGGACTGTTTCTCATTACCAGAGGGCCAAGGTGGAAGTTTGACCTGAAGGAACCTTGACTCCAACTGCCTCTGATATTCCATGTTAATACCACAATCAGCGACACAATCAGGCAACTCATTGTGACACCCACAGACTCACAAGTGAGAACAATATTCCACTTGTTTTACTAGCAAGTCACAGTTTAGCTTAGCTTGGCTTCATGCTTTCTTGATTGAATCTCTCTTGAGATAAATCCACTGAAAAATGAAAGTTACTTTCATTCCAATATTTTTTTTGTGCAGCCAAACTGGTGTTGCTGAGGGGAGCGACTGCCAAACTGGTGATGTTAGCAGAGAGAGGGAGGTGACACGGGTGTTGCCACTACCAGCTGCCTTATAATTTCCCAGCCAGTTGCTTTCTTGACAAAAACAGAAAAGGCCTAATTGCTAAATTCTGTCTCTTTGACTTAGATGTTTTGGTTTAGTAGGACAGTGAAAAACATGAGAAAACAATTAACATACACAACGTTTTAAGCATGTTAGCAAGTTCTGGTTTATACTAACCAGGAAATATATTTTAAGCACATCTTGTGGCAAATTCTAAAGGCAAAAGGGCACACGAAGGCAATTTCCTCAAAACATTTGACCTGACTTTACAAGGTAAATCATTCAAGAACATTTCATGAACGTTCCCCCAGCAGATCGGTGATCCGGGGAATCCAGCTCCTCAGTTTCCTGGGCTAAGGTGAAGCTGTCAGTTCACAGATGAATAAGCTTTGGCTCAGAGGCCACCGGTGCCAAAGAAAGCACAGCTCAGACCCAGCTAAATTTTCCACCCGACCTCCACAACAGAGCTGCATAATGTGCACACTGTCTTTCACATAGATGTGTTGGTGAAGGAGCCCCTCATAGCCGGACTTGAACTGTGTCAGGCGGATGAGAGGGGAAACTTTAATAAGATGTTTCCCTGCTCACTGGCCCTAGATGGAGACAGCAGAGACACGAGCAGCAGGATAAAGCTCCTCTTGTCTTCACCTGCTGTAAATGTCCTACAGCACAAAGTGAGCCCTAACACAGATACAGTACTTTCCATCCATCCAAGAGACAGGTCATGAGGAAATATCTGAAGTATGAGCACAGCTTTTCTTAGAAATCTTATTGTTAAATGTTTCGCTTACTGGAAAGATATCATTCATCGTTTATACATACTGTACGTGATCCAAACTTGAATGCCATGACTGTGATAATCGGGGGCCTCGGTAGTAGCCGATTCTTGGGAACATTTACTTTGGGATGCTGAGCAGAGCTTGGAATCAAGTGTTCCGCAGATCTGCTGATTTAGCAGCGTGGCTCCCTTTCAAAAGACAACAACAGGAGAGAGCAGAGAGAACTTATTCTCAGGGGTGAATAAAGCGAGCCTGAGCAGGGGCTGATGCAGTGCAGATACGAGCAAGCTCACGTGCACTTTGGTCTGGCAGGCAACGGGATAGTCTACCTCAGGTTCACTGCACTGTTGACTGTTGTTTGGCTGACAGTAACCATAGCGAGTTGAGTTTGTATCTTCAGCACGTGAGGGCTGAGCTGAAAGAAGGGCAGAGAGACGATGAGAGTGAAACACAGCAGTGTCACCTCAGAGGCACCAGAATACCTCGGTGACAAAACCCAGGCCCAGTTAATCGTGGTGCCACGCTATGTAGAGCAAAACAAGAAAGAGCTACTGTACGCTTAATGGTAGACTTCATTTATCTCTAATGTGCATCAAAATGTGGGCGTTATTTGCACTCGGCAGTATTCAGCACAATACCTGGCCTTGTGTAAATTGTACCACTCAAAAAGTGTTCATATACATGTAACTACAGTTACAGCTATAAGCTGTTATTTTAAAAGTGAATTGCAATATTAAATGTTGATTAATTTTGATTTGTGTACTTTATAAATTGGTAGAATTTGGCATTAAGCATCTCAGACCAGAGAGGATTTGCTCTCAGTATATCCATTGTTTATTGTTTTAATACAATGGAGTGAATACTAGTAGTCATGTGGAGGCATGTATGGTAAAAAGTCATCTAAAGTAATTTGTTTTGTTTTTTAGGGTCCAGGTGCCTTGCCCAATTAGTGCAGAGTAAAGGTGATAAAAAAGAAAGAACAGATTTAAAGCAAGACTATGTAACTTTTGACAGCTTCCTATTGCAAATGAAACTTTGAGTTCACTGGTCTGGTGTGACCAGTAATTTATGGTGACTAATGTTAGCTAACGTAGTGTCACTGACATTAGTTTGACATTGTTAACTTAATGACAGTTCTCTGCCTGTGTTATTGTAATAATCTGTTTCAGCATTTAGCATTATCCTGTTTTGTGGCCATGGTGGCAACTTTGCACAGTTTCACTTTAAATCTAGTCTTTCTTATCGCCTTTATTTAGCACTAAACAGGAAGATCATTTATGTCAAACATACTATATGTTAAACTGCTTTATTAAAGAAACTTGATACTAAAACCATTTTCAAAATGTAACTACAAGTAAACAAGGGAATAAATAAAAATCTAAATGAAACATGAATTTAACAATAATCTATATTTTGCCACTAACTCAGACAGAGTGGGGACTTTGTGTCACAGCTGTGTTTTATCATGATCTGTCATGCAAATCAGCCATTTGTCAGGTGCTACAGTACAGTGCATTTTATCAGATAGACACTAGATAATGTACATTACTCTATAGGTTCAACCTGCAGTCAGTGACATTCACTGTCCTCCTGTCAGCTTTATTATAAATACTGCAAGGGTGCTCTGAGACATAGCGTTTATCACAATGTCTGTGCTTTCCATATTAATCGGCTTAATTTACAACAACCCCCACACTGCAAACATCCATGAATTATTCATATTCATTCCAGCCTGGGAAGAACGGGACTGTGACTGAGATCAGTAGCATGGGACAGTAAGCTATATGCTCTCTGTATCTGAGCTCTCCTTCTAAGGTAGTACAACGGAATGAAACCAAAGGCAGAGATCATGTGAGTCTTTCTAAGATCACCCATGTCTATATTTTGTCCCTTTTCAAATGGCATGCCCCCAACTGAGGGCAGCAACCATCCATTCGGGTGCTCTCCTTTGGCCAGCAACCTATATTCACCCATAGGAGGTATTTATATATTTGCTCTTGGAAGGGTGTGGGAGGGGAATGGGCTTAGGGGGTATCTCCCCTTATAGATGTGGGTGACATCACTAACTATCTTTTCCCCTCACAGGTCAACAGCATCTCTGTCACAGTAATGAGATGACTGTACTCAGTCACCTTCTAGGATACAATAATGAGGCCAGGTCACTGAGTTGCCCTGGGAGTGGCGTTTATAGGAGGACACAGGCCACTCCTAAGAATAGTTTAGATTGTTTTATAAGAATTAAATGGAAAAAAGTTTTTCTTTTGCATTATGCGATTTTTGAGCCCTTTATTTAATTGAATGATGAACTGTTATCCATATCGTCTTCCTTGTGACACTATAGGAATAGTTCATCATTTTGGGTGAGATCCGTTTGCTTTCTTTCCCAGAGTTCGATGAGAAGATCAATACCGCTCTCATTTACGTGTGTTAATGCTGCATTCACACAATATTGACAGAATGAAAAGAACAAAGACTGGAAAGGGGGGGGAAACAGCTAGCCTGGCTCTGTACAAATTTAACAAAATCATTCTTCCAGCAACATGTACATATGTAAGCAATAGAAGTGCTGGTAGGCAGATTTTTTTTTTACTTTGGACAGAGTGTGGTTGTTTTTTCGTAGCCAGTCTTTATGCTAAGCTAAGCTAATGGGCTGCTTGCTGTAGCTTTTGGCATACAGACACGAGAGTGGTATCAATCGTCTCATCTAACTGTCGGAAAGAAAGAGAACATCCAAAATGTTGAACCATTGCTTTAAAAGCTATATCCTTCTGCTGCTTCACTGACAACGAACAGGGAACTGACTGTGATGATTCATGGGTTGTTACACCCTGATGAGCATTATTTAGTGCTTTTAACTCACAGAAGGACTTTGTAAAGCTTACAAGTCAAAGCAAATCTTCCCACATTGCTAGAAATTACCTTGGCTCTAGAAAGTTAGCCTCCTGTTTATTTTCAGTGGAGTTGCCTCTGGTCTCTTGATAACATGCCGAATTCCTGACTGTCTTATATCTACAAGAGGGATGACTCATTCTTATTCAAGACGATCCAGCAGTGCCGGCCATTTACTCATATTTTATTTCATCAAGTTAATTTGTTATGGATATAATGTGAGTTCTACCTGTATGGGATTACCCAGCTATAGAAAGTAGATTGTATGAAAGTACCCAGCATTCAGGTCAGAGGACTAAATTCCTGCCGTTATGGCCTGCAGCCTTCAGGATTCTGCCTTTTAAGGTAAGACCTCACTCTGTTTCTCCTTATCCTCATGCAAGCTTGATCCCTCTGTCTCCCTGGGGCTCACTGGGTGCCCCAGAGTCTCCTGTTATAAGTTGTCACCAGCCAGTCGTGCAATCACATCTGCAGGAAATTTACAAGCAGGTTCCTTTCCTACGACCGTAAAAAGAAACAGCAGCTGGCGGCCATTCATTTTACGCATTGTTTGGAGGATCTTTTACACTTCAGGTTTGCACAGTTGAATTACAGCGAGGCAGTAAAGCGGAACAACACTCAGCATGGAGCGAGAGACGGAGTGAAAAACACAAACTTCCAATTTCAGAGTCATGAATGAGTGTTGAAGATATTCTCATAGTGCTGTGACCTCTGTCCTGCTCTCAAGAGCTGCATTGTGCTTCCACCTGAAACACACCAAGCTATGTCTGCGAAATGCATCTCATTTCCATTTGACACCGTGGGGAGTAAAGCAATATAACAGCTAATACTTCAGCCTCTTTCACTGGATTGTCAATCATCTGTGAGGAGTGAGGAGCCCTGGCTCTCTTCATAGCTCCCGTCAACATTAAGAATGTCTTGGACAGAGTCCCAGCATGCATCAGGATCTAGTACCTACATTAAATTTAAGTTTAAACCTTGAACAATACAATAGGTTTCAATGTCTGGATCACCAAGGATGACTCAATAACTCAAAGCAGAATGTCATACTTTCTTCAAGTAAAAAAATACCTACCTTTAAATCTCTTCCCCACAGGCCTGGAATTCAAGTTATCAATTCTTCACTAAGCTGACAGAAAAACAGTAAATCGAATGAGCCCTCTATAGGAAAGTTGTGCTATAACACTGAATTACACACTGTAGAATATTATTTTTGAACATTCACTTTCCAAGTTACCTTGTTTCCTTTGCTGAGGGCATGACTGCTTCTGCATTGTTGCAAAACAACCTCATTTATCCCAGTCAACAACTCTTACGTAACTGACCTTTCCCAGGGATCATAGGTCACAGGGTCTTCTTCTTGGAAGAGGGAAAAATACCAGCAATGAAGTCTCCCAGATGCAAAGTTCATTTTTCGGCTGTCAGTGAGTTTAAACAGCATGGAATTTTGTGAGGAATATCCCGAACCAACGACAAATCTCTGAGTTGAGAGTTAAGTTAATGTCCTCTGAGGACTTGAGGGCTCATGTTTTTTTTTTTTTTAAATATGTCAAATTGATCAATTATTGATAGTTAATCAGATAAGGACCCCACATCTATCTATCTATCTATCTATCTATCTATCTATCTATCTATCTATCTATCTATCTATCTATCTATCTATCTATCTATCTATCTATCTATCTATCTATCTATCTATCTATCTATCTATCTATCTATCTATCTATCTATCTATCTATCTATCTATGTGATTTAGATGCATTGAGATGAATTGATTAATAGTTTTCGACAAAGTTGGAATATTTTTGCTTATTTGACATGGCAGATTTATGTATTGTTATTTTTTATGTGCTCTATCTGTCAGCTGTCAGTTGCAGGTGTCCCTGCAGCCTAGTGGTTTAGGAAGTAACTTCACCAGTTCAATTACGGTTGGAACCTTTGTTACACGTTTCACCGACCGTTGCTCTTTCCCTGTGTTTCCTGTCAATCTCTGATGTCCTCACATGTCAAATAAAGGCAGCAATGCAAAACAAAAAAGCTTTGGGTTACTAAAAGTAATCCCCAGTTCTTTGACAACAGCGGGAGGTGTTTCACACAAAGGCGATTCCCAGTTAGAGAAAGAACTATAGATGTGAAACCTTGCTGCTGCAGAGTGGCTTCAAACAGTACTGATGGTGGAGCATAAACGTTTTACTAATGCACGGAAAGCACCCTTTAACCCAACTGTAAATGAGTTGATTAATTAAGCCGGATGAATAGCAGCATTACTTTGAAATTATGTCTTTTGGGCTAAATTTGGGTAAATCTACTATTTTAAATGTCAAAAAAGTGAGTAATTGACAACTGGGCCCCAGTGGGGAAGCCAATAAAATCACCTCTCAATGAAAAAGTTCTTATGTTCCTACTGTATAACATTTACTTCACTTATTCATTTAATTAACTGAATGAACAGTTTTTTTTAAATGTATTTGATTCATGTCTAGTTTCCCCTTCTGACTTTCTCCTTTTGCTTTTTTGGGTCATTAGATTGTCATTGTTGGAGATACACTTAAAGTAGTAAAATTGCATTAAAGAAATTAATTTGAATACTAACCCCTCACATGCGAGAGTTTACCAGCTACCAGCTAGAGAACACGAAACGTCAACTAAATGTTTAGGCTAATTCTTGTCACAAGCTTCACAGTGGTCACGATGACATCAAAATCAGAAAACGGTGAGCAGCACCCTCTACTGTTAGTTTGTGTCTGCTCTGCCTCCCAAGCCCATGATTGTTAAACAAGACAGCCACATTTAAGAAAAAACCCAGAGCGTGACAATCATAGATTTTACCTTATTACGTGGATCTTTTTCATTGTTGGCACAAAGCCCTTCTCCAGACCACCCAGATATTTGTCTCAGCACTTGACTAGAACATTCCTCGCTTATGAATGTCAAACACAAATAGGGCTGAATGTGTCCTCGGTTGTGCTGGGTCCAAGATCCCCTGAGTGTAGAGAGATTAATCGGTGTGATGGTAGTTACAATTTTCATCTGAATGATCCGTTTATTATGTAGAGGGACCTTTGTTGTATACAGGAATCTATTTTGTGCCAAAATCTCCATATTACGTGATGTTTGTCCTGTCATATCCTGTTGCTGGATGGTCAAGCTATGTGACTGCTGAATGGAAGTGTTTCAGCGGTCAAAGCATTTAGATGACAAAACAGATCAACATTCTTGTGCTTTAACCCCACAAATCAGAGGATCTTAAGACAATCATGGCACCTCCGGCGTCGTCCAACTTCCCATCCTTCATAGCAGCGTCAGGTCAAAGGGTCAACAGAGCTGACCGCTCAAAGCACAGGCTGGGCTGGTTTGGGTGGTTAAGTGGCCGATGAAACAGGAAGATAAAACTGAACTGCATCACATGGTGTACAGAGTAAAGACTATCACATGAGGGTGATAAAATAACTTTTCGATTTGTTCAGATTTACTGCAGAAAGTCCTATACGCAATAGCAGCTGTATCAGTTTACAGCTACTGAAAATGTTCAATCATGGGTTACGCTAAACCTCTTTTACAAAAGTTATGTTTTACTAATGAGATTATCTGCATTTGCACTTTCCTCCAAAGGCAGGGAGAGGAAGAATGAAAATGACTCAACTATTATGTGGTCTGGCCTGACCCCAACTCCTTTGCATGCAACCTGCTAATTCGTCCGGCTGGCTAACGACCTGCTTGCGTGCCAGTCGATCATTAGCGCCCCGTCAGAAACGGTCACCAAACATGTCACATGCCCCCGGCCACTCTATTCAGGGCCGACTGCTGGGGGCCGTGCACGAGCAGAGACGGCATGACACACACATAGCCCAAGCCCAGATGCTTAGATAAAAATAAATAAAGAAGCACAAGTCTATTAAAAGCAATTAGGGCCAATGTTTATATGATTTTTGCCAGTTTAATGATTCCTGTCTTAAACAAATTAGACCACTAAAATGTGGTTCTAGATTTAAATCACCTAGTGGACTGTGATTTACAAAATACTGTAGGTTGGACAGATTGAAGCCTTTCAGAGATTAAAAAAAAAAAAGAAAAAAAGAAAAAAGAAATTCTGAAAATATAGTTATCCGGGGAACTCCTGTAAGTAAAAAAAAAAAAAAAAAACGTAATGGAAGCAAGAAAAGCTCTATAATTTCAGACCCCAGTGCCATATAGCTTAAAGGCAGATAGATTTAAAAAGACAACAGAAGAAGTAGGGACTGTGGTTTGGTGATTGCTACTGTATGTGCCTCTGTAAAGCTGACTGTGTGCTGAATGTCAGTTATTCTCTTCGAGAGTTTGTCCAAGCAAAATAAATGTATAATGTATAAAGCCTATTTCTGATTAGCAGGAAGAGAGGAAAGAAAAAGAGTAGATTGTTGTTTTGGTCCATGGAGTGACTTGGAAATCTAGTTATTACTATTTCTAAAAACACATTTTACATATTTGGTCTTTGTCATGTGTGAAACTGAAACTTGATTGTGGTCAGAAACCATATTACTTTGTGGTACTGAGCTAAACAGATACAGTTAAGCTACGTGTCCTCTCTTTCACTGTGTTGTGTTTTCTTGTAATCCGTGGAACCACTGGGTGGCACCCTGCCATTATGAAATTCTCTTTAAAACTGACAACAGATCATCTTTTCTCTCTGCGGCCATGAAGTCACACAGAGCTGGGAACTCCACATGGCACGTAAACACAAAACATTGAGCGTTAATAAGTTTCTTAGCTTAGGAAGACTATATGGAGTCTTGGGGGGCTAGTGGTTTCATTAGTGCACAACGTCCCCAGATTTAGGACACACATTTTGGACTTCCCCGTCTTAAAGGTGCGTTTTCAAGACCTTCATTAAAGACTGTACTTAATATTTCCAATCATCATTCCTCCAACACATACTCCTCCAAATATACTGCAAAATTGAGACACTTCATCATTCCGGTTAAACAGTAGCACCAGACGTTTGCAATCCCCCATTTTCCTCTTCACAACAAACATAAAACGATGTTTTTCAGAAAATATATAGAATGACAGTATAGTTTTCTCAATTTAAAAAAGTAAGATGTTTTTGGACCATTATAAGATCAATTTGTTAAAGCCAGTTATTCATTTAACGTTACATGAGCTTCATTCACTCTTAAGGATTCTCTAAGAACTTAAAGTTTATATGTGAAAACATTGCTCCATAGCGCTAGTAGTGGTAAAAATCCCCACGTGATACCTTTAAAGCTGCACTAGAACAGCAGTTCCCAGCGTTTTCGGATTGTGAGCCCTCAAAATGAAGTAATAACCACTTGTGACCCCTTTTTGCAAGTTTGGGCCTATTTCGGCAAGAATTGTAAACAGATCAACAAAAAAGATTATTTGATTTCCGTCTTAAATTGTTTTTTTGATTATTTGAAGGATTGTATAGACCTTTGGGCTTTCATAAGTCCCAGGCTGGGAACCACTGCTGTAGGAGAAGTCTGTGTACAAATGTCCCCATTTTATTCACCTAAATCAAAAACAGAAAGTTACATATTTACTATCTGAGACACTAGAGTCCCTGCTTGTCCTGAAGGAAACTGATGGGAAATCTTCTCCACCCTAACGAATAGACAAAACATAAACATCAGATCGGCCTCCGTCATCCCTCAGAGATGGATGAATTCTCACCAGGGTGCAGTCATTTCACAGTGTTTCATTAAACAACTTACATACATGCCCATGACTTTATTTTCCAATGTAAGTGTATATATAATTTTAAACTGTTCAATTTCGGCACCATCTTTTTATGACCTGCACCCTGTCTTTGTATTAAGAATGGGCCCTTGCTGGCACTAATACAGAAAATTATGAGGGAATATTCCAGCAGCTTAGTCCTTGCATGCTACCTGATCCATTCAAGCCTTAAAATGATCTGATCCAAGTCAGCTTTTCTAAATTACATAAACCTTATTAGAAGAGTTTAACGACTCAGAAAGTGGAGCGGTCACAATACAGCCGCCATATGACTGAAATCTCATCGATGAACGCAGCAAAATTATGTTGTTTTTGAAATCTCTTCTATAATCTCATATGAAAACCTTTTGCTTCATGTTTAAACCAATTGCGCTGACTTAGCAAGCCATGTGGAAAGTTTTTGTTTGGTCTTAACTGGTTATAGTTCAGTTTCTGGCCTGGCCATTGCAGCAAGTGTATGTGTTTGTGTGCACATATGTCCACTGCAAGCATTTTTACAATATTCACATGTGCCTTTTTGAACAGTGTATGCAGTGAAAAGTGATGCAACAGGGAAGCTGAGCTGACATTCGGCATATCGCATTCAAAATGTCTTTTGACAGACTCTAACTGTGATGAAGCCATAACGTGTTTTCTGTCAGACAATTTGTCTCCAAAGAACGTACGGTTAGTAAATCCACAAGTTAACCTGCCTGTTTCAATGTTGACGAAATCAAGCAACGCTGTTCCAAGCAGCCTGGACTGCCAAACAGACAGTTTGTGTTGGAAGCATTTGTTGTCATCAGAATATAAAGTTATGCACATTTTTCATGAATGTATCGCAGTGAAAACCCCTTCCTGGGAAAAAGTCATATTTCTTATTTTTGACCGCAAGATAGTGTTGATTATTTAACCTCATGTGCCATCTAGTGTTCAAATCAACATGGTGCAACACCAACACCTGTCTATGTAGAGCACAGTTCATCAATTCAGAGAAAATATATGTATTCCACATATTTTTCAAGTGCTTGATATACAAATTAATATTTGGGCGTCATCAATAAAATCTAAACAAAGTAACATGTTTAGCAGGAGATGCGGGACGGCTGGAGGTGTGGTTGTGTTGTACAGTGTGTTGGCTCTGCATTCCTTTGTGAATTTTCATGACAACAGCAACTTGCCATGGTGCCCGGGTGATTGGGTTCAAATTCAGGTGTTTGGTGTCTGACTGTTTGCTGGTGCCTTGCATACAAACGGCCATCGATCAATAATGACACAGCGAAGGTTAGGCGGGCAGGAAAAGTTAGAGACGATGCAGTGCTGCAAAAAAGAATGGGACTCTAGTTTGTTCAGGCGTGTGTGTCTCGCTGTCTCTGTTCATTAAGGTGTATGCCTAGGATGAATACAGGTACATTTGTGTTTGTGCATCATTGTAGTCATGTAGCATTGGGTCTACTGAAACAAACATCTATTAGAATAATTTCTGTTGTAAAATGTACAGTTTGCATGCTTTGTATATGAACATACAATGTTTGTTTCATATTACATAGTAGTGCACGTACAATATGACACAGTAGTTAAAGTGTAATGGTATGTTGGACATCTGATTGGAGTCGTTAGGTCACTGATGTTTCCCTGAATAAATATTGGACCAGATCCACCCTGAGATGAAGGTGTTCCTTCAAAAAAATGTTTTATAATCCTGATAAAATAGTCCCTACAGTATAACAATATCAAGGGTACAATCTGGTATTTTAACCTATAGAAAAAGTTTATTATTTTCACATACAGGATCTTATCATTGTTACTGCAGAAATGATGCACAGCACAATGCAAGAACTAATTCATCATATACTGATTTTAATCAAGAGAAAGGCCCATCCATTTAAGATTTTTAATCACAGCTGGAGGACTTATTTATAACAATAAGGGATTAGAGCAATAACAGAACTAATTCCAGAAAAAAAAACATTGCACTTGATGCTTATTACAGTAGTATTGTTCAGTAGAAAAAAGGACAATTTCAAAACTGGTCCAAACAGAAAACCTTTGCCAATTGTGTTTGATCAAACTTGGGCAACCTTTTGCTCTCCATTTATCATTCAGTGGTATGTTTTAGTTCACTGGCTGGTAGTTTCTGTATTTGTCTCTGGAATCACTTTTGAACGTTTTCAGGTTCTTCTCAAGATGAACTTTGAATCTACAACCATCACTCAATCTGTGGGACTCAATAGCCCTTTACCGTCAAGATTAGCTTGATTAATCTAGGAATCCTTTTTAGACTCACTGTGAAACTGACATCTATTGGAACAAAAGGGAAGAATTGTTGATTTGGATGACTTAACATCCTAAAACCTCAATATGTAATTTTCAAAGAGAGAATAGGGAAAGGACATACAATTAAAAGTCAAATCCTCTTATAACTCAAATTGTAACAACACTACTCGACTTGATATAAAATGTCGTGCAAACAGTCAAACCGCAGTTGGAAATACCTTTATATGATTAAATGTTTTACTGTATGGCTTCAGACAGCTATCTCAGACAGCTGGGGCATCACCTGTAGGAGGTCATCAGCATGTATTCCCTCACCAGACCTGTAGCCACTTTGCTTTAGGATGGGTGGTAATGGCATTAATCATGTGGCTAAATTCTATTAAATGCTTTTCAGAAGGCTGGCAGGAGGATGAGAGAGCATGTTAAAACCCCATCACTCCAAGGTCATCGATCAACCATAAATCACCTGGCTTCAGAATAAACAGGGCAATGTTTAGTTGACTTCCCTTTAAAGGGAAATTCCAGTATGTTTCAACATTTATTTTTATTCTCACAATTCTGTCCGTTCTGACTGTGGGTCATGCTAACTTTGCACTCGTCCCCTTCGATGTAAAGATTTGGGAACCAAAATTCTAGCGTTGTATATACAATAACAATGACATCCAAGCGTCTACATTCTATGTGTACTTGTAGTCCGACTCAAATGAAATGATTTGTATAGTTCAAGGATGTTTGGAAAGCTTTAGGATGCTCGCGTTACTTGCCCTGATATACATTGTTTTGTTGGCATTCATGTTTCCCAAATCTCTATAACGAAGAGGGCAAGTCCAAAGTTACCATGGCTAAAATTACGAGAATAAGACCAAGGTTGAGAAATCCATCATACCCTTGTATGCTTCTGGATTCTCTGCCAATGCGGAAGAAAAAGCTGTTCTCTGCACACAGCAAGCAAACACAGCAAAGCATGCTGGATATTTTCCCTGGATGCACATTTCGACAGTCATCTAGCTTTGCCCGGTGGCCGAGACGTTTATCGCCGACAGCTGCCTCCCCCAGGAAAAGAAGCAATCAAAGGGTGTCCCTCAGTGCTAGCCTGGGACACTGCCAGGATGGTGAGCAGCTGAGATTCTCTAAAGCAATGATGAGTCAAAAAGAGAAAGGGGTGATTAAGGGGCGAGCTGTATGAAGTTTGATTTGTATGAAGAAATGTCAGCCTGAGTTTTTGGAAAGCATTGATCTGGCCTGCGGATGATGATAAAAACAGTTTGACTGACCAAAATCAGGATTCTCTTGTCCAACCTATCATTTGCATTTTTTATTATTAGCATTATTATAGTCATTTCAATCCCTCCAGAAGGTGTGTTTTGATGGAGGGAGAAGGGTTTGGCCACTGAGGAAGTGTGTGTTGAACAAGGCTTTGAGTAATTATTTTTACCTAGTGAAATAGTAGTTTTATTCATTCATTTTCATAATGTTATAGTGTGGATGCTGACAAATTGGGCCACCAACAGAGTGGATGGAGGAGAAGAAGAGGAAGGCCGTCTCCCCCTGACCAACCACATATATCCCCTCCAGGACCAGGAAGAATACGCCTTTCTGGAGCAAGGTATGCCAGATGCCCCCTGTGTGGGATTGGAGACAGAAACTGCCATTATGCATATCATATTTAGGGATATGCACTGGCAGGGAATATAATGACAATTCCTCCCTAAAAAATGGGAATAATTCATAAACACGAAGCTAGAATCTTCAAACCACTTCTAGCACAACCCAAACAGATGTCTGCAACTTTCGACGTTGCATTTTTTTATTCCATTATTATGGTTTGCAGCGCTGTTTTCAATAAAATAAGTACAAATTCAACACGCATTATTCAAACAGGCCCCCAAAATTCTAAAACACACTGAGAGGAAGAAGTAAAAAACAAGACTAGTAGTTGATTAATTCAGTCATTAACCCCCTTAATCCTCAACCAAGATGCAGCAGCTTTAAGACATGAGGTCTGCTTAAGCACCTCTGTTGAATTCTAATCCAAGCCAGCCTCCTTTTGAGAAAATACCAATGAATGTTAAAGTAGACGCTGAGTTGGCTGTGAAATAACTGGGAGGGTTCTTCAGATATGAAACGCTGTAATTTAATGAGCACCCACCCCCAGTGAGAAAGATTTGTATGTTTTACCAGTCAATGGCTACTCAGTGTTTGTCTGCCTGCTCCTCCACATTCAAGATGGTTTTCATTTGATGAATTATGGACGCTCTGTTGCAACTTTTAACTTGCCTTTTCTCTTTTGGAGGCAGAGTAGCATGTAATGACTACAAGCATTTTCCAAGTGTTCTCCTATGTCCGGGGAAGCTGTCAGGGGTTTGAGAGAGAGCACCTGAGGGATGCGATGGCAGAAACACAGACAATCAATTATCTAAACTGCTTTTCAAAACCCTTTTGAACAACTACAGCGAATCCCCATCTATCCACCTGAGGTTCAGCTCCTACTTCAACTTCAGCTCTGTGGCAGCGGGAAAAATGAGAGATGACAGATGGCCCGACCCTGGGATAGTGTGCACAAGTTAAGGAAGTGAGATATATCACTGCCTGACTGAGGGTATATCACTGCTCTGTGGCGCTATGATGCATTTAAGAGATGACCTCCTGAGCCATTTGTATGGAGGGTTTCAAGGGCCAAAACAAAATATATAAATACATAAATGATTACATAATAAAAAAAATAAAAAAATTAAGAAATAATTATATCATTCAATGCTTAATAAATATATAATTTCATAATAAAATGCTTCAGTAAGTGAATAATTATGTAATTTAATGCTTATTTGTCAACATAAATAAATACATCACAAATTAAATTAAAGATGAAATATATAGATGTTAAGTTTATTTTACACATTTGTATATATATTTATTCATTCATATATTAATGTATTTACTTACTTATTCATATATTCACACTTTCATTTATCCATAATGTAAGTTACAGCAGCGTCATAAATGAATCTTCATCCATCAAAAGTCAGGGGGCGGACTCTGCCCTGTGATTGGTGGTTGAACTTGAGTCTATTTTGCCTAATTCAAGATGGCAGCACCCGGTGCAGATCTTAAAGAGCAACTAAACCCTTGACTGAAGTGCCTCTACCCTGTACATTCAAAAGATGCCTGTAGAACATGAAAAAATATGAGTATTGTGAGTATCGTGAGCCTGGTAGGTCAAGCTGGAGGGACCTGCAGACTGAAAGCAGGCCCAGACCTACAACCAATGTGACATGTGACTTTTCAAATAGAAGGGGGCTTGGTTGGAGACGAAAGCTGCCTCCATATACGTCACCTGCCTCCAGATCAGCCAATAGCAAAATTCAATTGCAATAGCAGAGGCTTCAACCTGTCGAGGGCGGTCTAACACCGTCCATCCATCCGACACTTCTAAACACCCATATAAAGTGTTTTTCAGCCGAACAAAGTTGTTTTGGAGTTCAGTTACTTTGTAAGTCTTGTGTGCTACAATGTTAGATATGTTGGCTGTAGCTGAACAGATGGAGGCAAATGCCAAATCCAACGCTTTTTTAGATCAGATTAAGGGCTTCGCTGAAAAAATTGGAATTATATCCGCGCTGACTGACACAGAAATGAATGCAGCTGTTGTCACGATCCTCGCTGAGATATTACAGCAACCGAGGCTGCAGGGTGTGATGGAGGGCTGCAGCAGTAACACCATCATCAGGTGGGTGAGCATCCTCTCAATATTGTTGAGCTGGGCCCACGACACCAAGCAGGCTCAACAGTGTGTTCCGATGTCCCAGAACCACCACCCACTTTCCCCGCTCCCGGACAAGCTGATGCTGTTTGGCTAACGTCAGTATCTCGCACAGTGTGCTAGCAAAAGGCTTCCCCTTGCATCACCAAGCACAAGCAAGCTTTGCACCACCATGAGCATGTCAAGGACATGACTTTGACATGGCCAAGCAAAGGGTCCAGTATGTGTTTGAATATATGTAATTTCTTATCACATTAGTAGTTTCGCTTCACTTCAAATTACAGTAAATGATACAGTTCAATGATGTACATGTAAATGATACAACCTGTTTTATTCTCATCATGTGACTGCCATAAAAGCCCCCAAATCTCAAGGTCCCACACTTCACCGTCCAGTGCAATTACCTCTCCAGTGCTTTTCAAAGAAAGCCCTCAACAAAAATGAATTTCATAAAATCCTCAGAAAAGTTCAGTGCTTAGTGCTGACTCACACTGTCATTAAAAATCCCTGCCTAGTCTGGACTTTGCTGGGATTGTCCGCACCCCTTTTAAATGCAACACAGCCGACTGCCGAGCATGCAACTTACATGTCAGATTTTAAAGCCAGAGAGGAAGACGGTACTCAGATATGACACAATTAAGAGGATGTCTGGTGGCTGCATCTGCCACTGCCTTTAATCACAGTGGCCTTCTGGACATTGTTAGGGCACTTAAAAAGCTGTGCTGGAGATGGCAATCAATGCTCTTTTTTATTATTTTTTTTCAAATCCCAGACTCTCACAGCAGAGGCCAAGAAAAGGCTGAAACGAACCCAAACAAATGTAACATCTTGCTCCTATGGTGACCACTACACTAATTATTTGCGTATTCCTTGTCTTTATACCTTTCTAACAATATTCAAATGTTTCAGCCCGTTAGCTGAAATGATTTGTATGTTTTTGTTGTTTGAATGTTAAATTGATCTTAAATTACTACATTTATTTCAAGGTTTCTGAAAAACCACATTTGCCATTGACAATATTTCAAATTCCAGTGGAAATGTGAAAAAAAAAAAACTGGCATGCAACTGACTCACATGAGTTATCACAGTCTGTCATTTCCCTGTTATTGTAAGTGTTATTTTGAACTGTCAATCTCACTCTCCCACACATCCTACACAGATATTGAAATAACTCAGTATTTCATCTGTGAAATATATTATTCACATTCTTTACGACAGTTAAATCTATATTTGAGTTTTGTGGTGCCAAACTGATGTACACCTCCATACGTTAACCCTTTCAGTCCCAGGCCAAGAATTGGGGGGGTGGGGGGTGGTCCTGCTTCCATTTATTTGCCCTTAAGAATCTCTTATTTGCAGGGAAGATGAAGTAATACTTGATGTGAATATCTGCATATAAGATTTTAGATTATTGATTATATATATGAAGACTGAGTTTACCTTGAAAAAGACATTTTAGAAAATACTTTTAATTAGATTTCTGGAGGCAGACATGTCACTTCATTACAGAACAGTAATACTGCAATAAGTGAAATGTGAGGTTTTGGAGAAACTGACATTAACTAAATTAGTAGTTGTGGACAGAATTACCAGGAAACAGGGTTGCAAATAACATAGGTGAAAATGTATGAAGTGCAACAAAAATTTAAAGTAACTTTTACTCCGGTTCTACTTAATGGGATAGTTCTCGTTTTCAAAAGTGAGGCTGTATGAGGTACTTATCCAGTGTCAGTGTATTACCTGCAGTAGACAGCGGTCAGTGCGTCCACATTTTGGAGAAGCAGAGTTGTACTGCTGTGGACAGGGTCAGCAGAAAAAAGGTGTTATAGCCACCTAAAATAAGGCCCACTGAAAAAATAAATAAAAATACCAATATCAGTTCAAGTGTACACTATATTTTGAATATTTTCAGTGCTTTACCTTCCTGAGTCCATAGGCTTTCACCCAGAAGGCACCACTCCCAGGCCTGTCTCCAGGGGTTTCTCATTATCCAAGCACTTTTACACATACAATTTTTAAAAGTACTTACATCACGTACATTATACCATCTACATATACTCTAAAGCAAGTTTTTAAGTGAAGCTGTTTGGAAGCAGAAGTGGCTCTACAAAGTGGCTCTACAAAGTGGCATTGCCAATGCAATGTACTACACAGCAGATGGATTCGAGTCCTCTAGACAGACACCAGCAATGAATTGACAATGACGATGATTATGTTGCCTCCCTGCTAAAGAGGCATTGGTTAAAACAATGGCCTTTGAGAGGCATGAAAAACACTTGCTTTTTACTTCTAAAGCAATTTAATGAAAGCTTATTCACGGATTGGCGGGAAAAATGTCTCACTCAAAACAAAGAGCATGAAAATTAGGGTCAAGTTAAGCTTCCTTTTGAACTATGTCAACACTTTGGGTAATTCATTGGTATTCATGCTGAAATTGTATTCTTAAGGATCACAGCCTTTCATACAGCAAAGGAAAAATGAATAATAAATGTCACAGTATAAGTGCTCTGAAATTAAATCCTGTGTTTTTCCAGTTGAGCGGGAATTTTATCATAAAGATGGCACATGACATTCGTACTGCATCAGATCCTATGTATGCACTCCATTTATTTTGCTTCCTTTATCTTTTATGTATGTTTCAATCATGTGCCAGATGATTTTCTACAGGACGGCTGGTTGAAACAATGAAGACATAAGCAGGGAAGTTTGTAAAGGTGCTTCAAACAAGAGAGCACTGTTCCAGTTTAACAGTCTGTCGCCGGCCTGCCAGGAGAACTGCAGAGGAGGAGATAAGATCATTTAATCAGAGCTGGGATGATTCCTCTCTGCTGGGGATTCAGCTGCACACAGGCAGTTCAGGAGTGATGAGTTCAACAACAAGGGTCAGAGGTTCACACAGTGTTGTGGGACAGCAAGTGGGACTGACTGACTGATTCAAGGGCCGTACAGCTGCACAGGACAGAGAACAGGGCATAGAGAAAGATTGAGACACTTGAAACCTGAAATCATTACGGTCAAAATAAGATATAAATAGAGGTTAAAGCTCCAATAACTTTAAAACGTGCCCTCAGGCAGCAAAGTCGTGCTGTTACTGCCCTTCGGAGTTCTTACCTATAAACTTCCAACATCATTCATCTTGGTAAACTGCCTACTTTGACATCGCGCCTAGCCTGCGGCTGCGGTGCTTCAAGCAAGTCTTCGCAGATGCAGTTAACCTGCCTGCTGCATGTTTTATGACTGGTGTCTGTTGTTTGGATGCAGCTTACAGCTGAATGTGCCCACAGTATATGGCTTCATTATTAAAAGCCTAATTTAGGGATTTACAGAGAGATAATGAATGTGATGTGCGGATTCTGCTGCACATCATATCGAATTTATTTTCACCATACCTTTATTTTTCAGCATGTGATTATCAATGTCTGCTATAAATGAAAAACATGTCTCCAACAGGCTGATAAATAATTCATACTAATATTATTTTTAAAGACAAAACTGCATATTGCAGCTTTAAAATGGATGTATAGCAGTGTGACAAATAGAATTTGCAATGAGCTTTGCATGAAAAAAACGGTTCTATCCTGCATTGAGAGTGGTTGAATTTGTCACAGTGCAAGGACTCCTTTCCACCTGTGACCATTCCTGTAGTCACCATTCTCCTGAGTCACAGGGCAGTTGGAAAATGCATTGAGCCATTGCAGCACAATTAGCTATGCATTGTGGGAACGGCCATGGGCATCCTATAATACAATCTAGTGCATACACAGTTTATGTATCAGCAGGTCCTCTCTCCTTCATCCCAAAGCAGGCTGAGGTCGCTCCAAGCCTTTGGCTACAGTCAGAGTGAATCTGTGGAGGAAAAATTCACCCAAAATCGGCATGTTTTTTGATGAATATCCTGCTAGTAACCTGCTAACCTGCTAAGCATATCAGTATATTTCCATTGGGTTGATGGGTTCTATGGATTAGCATGCAAGATTCCCTTGCCTATGAAAAGGTGATGGAGGAGTGCAACCTAACTGTATTACATGTCTGCTGCGCCAATCAATATTTTTATAAGACCGACGGGAAAAAGGACCATGCATAATGTAAAAAGCTGTCAATCATAGGGACAAACCCACAGAGAATTATTATCCGACTCTATGAAGTGTTTTTTAACTCAATGGTTTGGTTCTCTCTGCTGTCAACCTCTTTTGCAGCAGCTGCAGGCAGCTGTTTCCAGCAAAAAAGCTCTAAAATCCCACTTTACACTACCTGCCCAGCACCTAATGGCAAATAGACAGCAGTTTTAGTGGCTAGCTGGTGAACATATTGGAGCATTTAGCACCTAAAACAACACATACTTCTGTCAGGACTTGGAGGAGACCAAAACAGAGCTAAAAGGAGAGTGAATATTGGGCTTACATTCGTCAGTGTGCCAGAAACCCAACTCCAAACGAATGCTAATGTGGCTCTGTGTCTGCTCTATGTGTAAACGGGCAACTGTTTGCTAACGTTAACCACATCAGCTTGTTATTAAGGTAATTACATGGAGTATATGTCAGTGCTGTGTTCACAGCTCGTTTCTGCTTCCCCCAAGTGGCCAGAAAATCAGGTTATTGCAGGTTTCAAAACATTTAAATGTGAAAAACACTGTGTTGTAGCCAGTCAGCAAAACAAAAGCAAGCAGGCAAACATCAGAAGGAGAATAAACGGAATGACATTGTTTCTTATTTAGTATTCTGCAGCAGTTGCAATTAACACAAGTGTGTATAGTGAAAAAGTTGCATAAATAAAACTTGTGCCACACATTCCTACGCCCAACACATTCTTTGGAAAGAATGTAATTCAAATGGACAGCTATACATTAATTAATTGAATGAATGCCACCAGTAAAAACGGTGTAACTGTAGCGATACTCGAGCAGAAATGCACACAGGTGGCCAGACACCGTGATTCAACAATGTAAGTAATCATGAATGGTTCAGAGGGGCTGCAGCAGTGAAACACAGCATCTTTAGGGTAAGCAGAGCTATGGCATGTAAGTTCACCACTTTAGTCAGTAGGCTGCTGGTGGAGCCGTGGTCCGTATTGATGCGAAGGCACTGCGAGCATCAGCTACTAGTGCCCTGCAGTGCACACACAGGCTGGCACCATCAGCATCACCTCCAACTGTTTACAGCCCATTCCCTGTCTGCATCTTTGGCTCACTCTCATGTCTGTAAAATCACATCAGCAGATTACAGTTTTGTAGCATTTTATTTCTGACTTCCATATGTTGAGGATTACTGGTTTGACTCGAATTTTATTGATGACTCAGACATACAATTCAACAATTACTCTGGTCTTCTTAAGTAGCTACATCTACACTAGACAGACAAAATTACCTTTTGCACCAGGAACTATGCACTGCTTTTTTGGTCTCATTTTTCTCTCTTTCCCTTAACTCACAATGGCTCTTGTCTGTGCAGAAAGATTTGGCTGCAATGGGCAAAAAAACCATAAACAATGCACTTCAGGAATGTCCTGTGTGTGTGTGTGTGGGGGGGGGGGGGGCGTGTGTGCGTCTTGGCTCATTAGAAGTGTAAAGCGGGGAGCTACAGCAGGAGTCGCCCTCTCATTTGTCTCAGCAGTGCCTTCCTCTGCTTGTGCCGATGACCACCTCCACTTGAGTGTGATGAAGGAAGGCGGATCATGGGAGGAGAAGGGAGGGAAAGAAATGAAAGCCGAGGTGGAAAATGAGATGGAACGCTAGACTCAACTCAAAGGCTTGAAAATGAATGCAGCTGGAAAATCTCTCCCTGTCACGGACCACAGTTGCTCACCTACACTGTCAACAGCAGTGCAAAAAAGATTGCTTACGAGACTGAGCTGCCTCGTACTTTGCTGCAGTGTCAATGGTGGCATTAACGACTGACATAGCATCAATGTAGTGACATTTTGACATTGTACCTATGTGCATAAATAACTGATAATGTTCAGGGCGTTGCAACCCCCTTGGTCCAGTTTGCTCATAACTGCCCCTCCCCCTATTCCAGCTGTGCCTTCCTCACTGACCTTGTCCTTGAGATAGCGAACTCCGCTCTCACACACACACAACCCCATCCTATCCACCTCTTTCACACGCATGTCTCCTTCCAACCAAGAAAATCTGCTGAGAAAGCTGCTGGACACACACTGAAGAGTGACAAACGTCATTAGCAGATAATCTGTCACCCTTCCACATACACATAATATGTGCGCATACATGCCTGCATGCCAAGTTCATTGCTGTGTTTAGTTTTCCAGGATTTATAACCATCCATTCTCACGGCTATAATCTCACATTGCGCTGGGCTTTAATGTAGTAGCAGCCGCAACATTATGGTTCTCCTCAGCAAATGTTTTGCAGCCTGGCATCAGGATAATGAATGGGGTCCAGTCAATAACCATCATAGCCTGTTCAGAACAAACCATTCGAGATTATACATAAAACAAAGTTAAGATATTTTTCTAAAGGAATTATCATAATGCAACACGTGTTGTTCTTTCAAATGTCAGTTAATTGATTATCTAGCATAAGTTGAACGATTTAGCAGATGTTAATACTTTATAGATGCAACCGTGAACTCACAGTTCACATATCGACTCAGTTAGATGTTGACACTGATGTCAGACTACAAGTAGCTATTATCTTTAAAGACTGCATTTTCATGTTTTGTGCTTTTGTTCCCTGACTCTGACATTGAGATGCAGGTTCGGACACATACAAATTAAAGGAAACAAAAACAGGAAATGTTCCATTCCTGTAGCCATCACACAGTTTTACAAACTAAACTGATGGGCACATTTACATGGTCTTGCCCATGAGCTTCATGCTATATTAAGACAAGATGCAAGACTGTATTGTATGTCATTTTAACATACTAATAACTGTTTTTAAGTCGAGCTGTGCCCAAAATCAGTTGTTGACTATATCCTATATAACAGACAGTTGTTAGTTTCGTGAGCAGTAAATTGACATTTTGGACAATTATGAATCATCATCATTTTGCATGATCAGAGATGAGTCCCACGACCTGCCTTTTATTTCCATTTGACTGTCCAGCAAAGTTGAGGTGAACATCTGAAATGTTGCTAAATATACTGACAAAAAAAAAAAAAAAAGCTAACATGGATCCTTGAACATCAAACAGAGCAGATCTGATGGCACATCCTCTCAGTCAACACAATAATACTGTTCCACATGGTTGGGGAACAGCTAGATTTTCTTGTGCGAAATGAATGCATCACTTCTGATCTGAAAAGCTAAATATAAAGTCATTAGGCTGGTGTACTTGTTAGGACACTGTAAGTTGCTTTGGCAGCTACTGACACTATTTTCTTCGCAAATTTGTTTACATTGCTACATATTATATGATTTATTCCTTAAAAGAAACTTACGATAATGATTCATCATAATTAGGTGTATTAACCCAGCCTTGCACCGTTGCACAGTTCAGCATTACATCCCAAGCCTCGCTGCTGCAGAGAGAATGCAGGTTAGCAGCTCAGGGTCAGAGCAGCCTTAATTCTAATTTCAAGTGTGCACTGTGCAGATTAGCCCCACACGCAGGTTTTTAAGACAGAAAAATGGAACGTCTCAGAGTCCTCCCCCCAAATCTTCTTATTGTCACCAATTTTCATCCTTTTTAAACATCCCCCCTAATTCTAGACATTTGTAATCCCTTGACTGTGTAGCTCCTCTGCTCTAGTTCCAGGCAGTGGTGTTGCACAGCAGCAGCTGGACTCAACGCTTAGTGGTTCCAGTTCACTGTTTATGGTATTTCCCTTTAAACCATCCTGTGTTAAAATCCCCAACAGATGTTTGTACTTTAAGTTTTCTCCCCAGGACTCCGTGACGATGCCCTAAAGTGAAGTATTTAGTTGCACGGGATCTCATTAAAACTGTTTTCATGTGTCTGTGCATTTGTATTTTTTTATATTAGAGGATTCTTTCTTTTTTTTTTTGGAGAATAAAGCCAAGCACTTGTTCAGAATTTCTCACTAAGGTCGTAATAAAATGAGCTGGAGCACAAAATAGATAGAAAATATCTGATTCACCTCATTACATCTAATGAAATCGCCAATGTTAATGATGTCTCGGTGAGTTATATTCTTTGGTATTGGCTCTCACACCTATCCCACTGCAACAGTGACATTAATTGTCACAACATGTTACCTCCACCACAGTTGATCATTATGAAAGGGAGCCAAGCACAACATTGATCTTGTCGCTTTCTGTGTCATTTTCCATTTGCATAGAACTATTAGCTGATGCAGGCGGGCTGTCCGCCTCCGCCGTGTTTGAAACCAATGTGGGAGTCAAGCGTAACTGCAGGTGGCTTTAAATAAAGCTAAAATCATTTGAGCACGAGCAAGGGTGGAATGATGCTGCCAATTTCCGATCCCAGTAAATCAGCTTTTCCGCTTGTGACAGAACACACTAGATTGTTCCGACAAGTGAAATTATGGTGTTGTTGTACAGTGTGGATACAGATGTAGGTGGGACGTCACATCATAAATATGTATAATTTCCCATGTGAAATATATACCATTATCACATATTCTGCATCCTACATACAGACACATGCCAGCTCATCAGACAAAGATGTATTTGTTCTCCCACACATGCTCATCAGACTTGATTTGAATGACAATGATGGGATCACACTGGGGAGGTCAAACACAGCTTTAACAATAGTAATTCATTATAAATTTTTTTAAATGCCCCCCAGCTGCTGCAGTGTGACTAAAAATGATCCTTGTGGTACTGGATTGGCTCATGTATTTGAGCCCGTGCAGCAGAGACAGTTACATTGAAATATTGTTTAGTCTACAATGGATGAACTTGTTCTTTTTTTAAATAATACCTTTCCTGTAGGCACAGTTATTGACAGTTTGTAGGAAGGCAAGCAAAACAAAAATATACCTGGATCATCTGAAATAGGAAGAGAGTCAAAAAAGATTAAAAATAAAGGTAAGAAACGTTGTAAACATTTTCCATGACAGAACCAGAGCAGTTCTAAGCTTTAAGTGAACAAAATTGTCAGATAAATCTAAGGTTAAGTAGATGTCTTCTTGACAGTTAACAGCTTGTTTGACAGAAAACCCAAACATTTAAAATATACACATTCCAAAAGGGGTGAATATTCATGATGAAACAATGTGTAAGACAACAATTTATATGGTCAGCACACAAATAAACATCTGTGCAATAGACAGTCAGATCAGTAATCTTTAGCCTCCCTTACAGTGACTCGCTCAGGATGTGTTTGGCCAACCTTAGCTCCAAGACTGGAATCAGGGGGAAACTGTTATGCCAGCTTAATCAAAAGGAAAAAAAAGACTAAGACTGTCCCCGAAATCGTCACTCATTCACTACTCCCTACTCAAAATCGAAGCCAACTACCTGTCAGCTACACCCTCTTCTTACCATCTTGGTAAAAGCCTGCTTACCCTCTCTCTCCTCTCTAATAACTGCCATTATTCATTCCTCTCACCTCTGGTATTGTTCCCTCATCTCTTAAATCAGCTGCAATTGCTCCTATACTTAAGAAACCTTGAGTGCGGCCTTTGACTCTCTCTCATAACATCCCCCTTGAGAGATTAGCCCACATTAGTATGACTGATACACCCTTGGAGTGGTTTGAATCTCACCTCTCTGGCCAAACTCAGTTCATCCAACTCAGAACTTTCACATCACAGCCTCCACCTGTCCCTCCCGTTGACGCCATGGCTGCAGCGCTTCAAATGAACAATGAATAACCAGGTATCAAGCAGATGCAGTCAAACTCTCAGTGTGTGTTTTCGTGCAAAGTTGAAATTTTAAAACAAATCTCAAATGAATCCATGTGTTAGAGGTCAATCGATATTTACAAGGTTATGTACATTATAGTGGTTATTTCCTTCTGTTAACTGTTCTGTATTGGCTATCAGGGACCCCACAATTTATTTTGAGTATAATTCAATTGAATTCACTTGTGAGAGAGGTTTGAAGCAGACGTTTGCTGGAGTTTATTATCTCTACCTCTCAGAGCACTTATGCTAAAACAAGGTCCATAGGGGCATCTCAAGAAGTAAACATTTTATATTACATGTTTTATATTATACTGATATGCCTGTGTGGGTGACCAAAATAAGATGCCCTGATCTGTTGGTCAGGGCGTTACTGCTGTATTTTATGTTGAAATAAAATAATTATTAAATATTTAACTGCGAAGTGGGAAATTCTTTTGCGTTTCGTTTGCTGACATTGATTGGATAAGGCACAGCCCTACATGCTTCCTCCAACGTCAGCCCCGAAAAGACATTTTCCAAACTGTCAGACTTAAACAAAGGGTGAACACCTTTCACTCAGGAACTAAAACCGAGGACTGGTAAGTGTCTTACCCTAATAGATAAGAGTTTGTGAAAAACTTTACAATGACAGAGTATGACGCAAAGGAACAGAATAAAATGAGGCACTAAGGTGAACTTTAAAAGGTCAAAGCCTATATGAGGACTTTGGAGAAAGTCGTGATGCTATATAAAACTTATTGGAGGTGCCTGCACATGTCCATCCCTCCTGCTTTTCTGCTTCCACAATATAGTAGCACAGTATTCAGAAAACTAATATGACTGAGTATTATTCAAAGACAGAATAAAGACTAATTAAATAAATGAATAAACACCAGCACATTTTTTGTCTCCCATTGAGAAATGTTGATTTGCTTGTCAGGTTGCACCTGTTCTGGTGATGAAGCCAATAAAGTCTTCAAAGGCAAACTGGAACCAACAAGTTTCACACTATGTTTGTATTTTCACACATCAGAATCAACAGCAGGCCCACTAATATCCCCCGGGTAGCATGTCTTTCAATTTTTGCTGATTTTAAGTGAGGCTTCTGCACAACCTTTCAGGACAAATTTGTGATCCGCTCACTGAAACTGAGTGAAACAACCCGGAGAAATATATATATATATCTTAGCTCAGGAAGCGGCGACTTCCTTCATGTAACAGTGTAGTGAATAAGATGCTGATGGATCGATGCATGCTGGAATGTCAGCCGCAGAGAGGGTCATTAAGGTGTTGCTTGCATCTCTTCACGTAGCTTGTGGCCTTCTTACAGAACAGTAAGAACAGTAAGAATGACAGTTTGATGTAGCGCCAAGATTATCGTCTCTGACGTTGACATTGACTCTGAAAAGCAATCCAGCTCTGCAATATTTGACGTGGTAATTACAGTGAAAACAAGTCATCCTTCCTACAGAAACTGAGGCTCAGTTTGAAATGGCGAACAGTCCGTAAGGTGAATCTCAAAGTAGGTTATTAGATTAAAAGAACTTGAAGGGATTATTGTCAAAGTCATTTTATTAATACCGTTTAACTTTTTTAGTGTCTCCTTTTAGATAATATGAAGAGCTATTGCCACTCATTCGGTGACACTGAAGCGAAGCAATAAACTGAGCAAGGAGAAATTAAAGGCCACTATAATATAGTATGTCGCCTTTAAGAACTAATGGATCTCCAAGGTCAAAGAAAACAGTCGCCTTCATTGCTCCACAATCACCTTTAGCATGTATCTTTAACATACAGCCGCACAGCATGGACAAGCAATTTCCTGCACAAACAGATATCCTTAGTCTGAACGTAAAGAAAAATCCATTATCCCTTTAAAGGTTTTCCCGTGGACAGCCGCAGCCTTGACAGTAAGCAGGGTGTCAATTCTATCCTGCACACACTCCAAGTCTGTACTCACAGCAAGATGAAAACAGCTGAGAGGATGCCACTTCCACAGCACGTAATACCTTTTATGCAAGACGAAATCTCACAGATGCACTAATATGTGCCACCTAATTAAGAGACTGTGTGAAAATGATCATTATTAGACCTTCCCCTGTGTTAATATTTTCTTTGGACCCTCCCCATGATTTAGAAAAAAATTACAACAGATCTACAGGTATCAGTTTCTCAAAACTGACATAATGCTCCTACAATCTGCTTTTGATGGGAAAAAATAACAAAGGCTGCGACTATTTTACTTTACAATATGTCTCAGAGGTGATGAATTAAATAAATCTGAGACGACAAACCCCGCTTTTCTGTCGCTCCTTCCCTATTAAGTGTGGGGTCTTGGATTAGAATTGAATGTAAGTTAGAAATGAATGCCTGGTGAGTGTGTTTGCTTTTTTAATCATATTTGCATACTTTAGACTAGTTCTTTGTTGTTGTATCTGTAAACCTTTGCTGGTGCAGTAATGCAATCATGAGGAGTGATCAATAATTGAAATACTGTGACTAAAGTGTGTTTCAATGATGTGTTGATGTCTGTATAATTATTAAAAAGTCTTCATTGTGGCAGGCCATTTGCAACTGATTGCAAGAAATTGGCTGTCACTTGATTGAAACGTTAGACAGCCAGCAGCAGGCTGGAAGCTGTAATCACATGGATGAAAGGGCCCCCGCCTGGGAAAAATCACTTAGTGGAGGGAGGTGGGGGGAAAAGAGTGGACAGAGGGCTGATCAGAGGATAATTAGGGTGAGGACAGTCACACAATAAAATGGTTTCTGATTTGACAAAGGTACATTTTCATCTGTTGATTTTCATGAAAGAAGCCTTGGCTTGGAGACATCAAGCGTGTGCAAATGAGTTTGGTAGAGATGGATTCGCAGCCACAATGGACCAGTCTGTTGGCAAGAAACACAGAATCCCTTGATGAGATCAAAGAAGCATCCAACCCCCCTCCTTTAGGGTCTTAGTCCTTAAAGACATGCCGAAGCTGAGACCTCAGCAAACCGATTCCTAATGACGATCGAAGACTTCAAACAGGCCTCTGACTCAGTCCTGCTCCCACAAACATGAGAGGTTATGTATTAAAGATGAGCTGATCGTCTTCTACCTGCCTCCGTCAGCTCTGCTCCCCTGTTTTCCAGCGTTGTATAACTGGGAACAGGTTGTAGTTAGACAAACATATGCATCAGTCAGGTGCAGACTGAATTGATTTTGGTTACCTCGTGCCTCATTACATGCTGTTGACCTTTACCCATAAATCAAGGGTTGTATTTCACTCCTAGCTAACTAAAATTCACGAACTGAAATCTGCTTAGATTTCCAACTCGGTGACTTCAGATGGTTAAATTAAAAACAAGTCTAACAGCAGGATATGGAAAGATGCTGCCAGGTCCCCTGGTTTACTTTCAGGGGCACCTTTGATTTAAGTTGTGAGCTTCTTTAACCATTATTTAAGGAAATAATCCATGGCATTTGTACTATAAGAACTGTCACTTTTTTGACACTGGTCAGTTTGTATAATACAGTATTGATTTAACCCAAATCCAGTTCATTGAAGCTTTTAAATTGGCTGTTCTACTGTACATGGTACAGTTTAAGAAGAATGGGTTCTTAGGATGTGATCAGTCCCAGTATCAGCGGTAATTATTTTGATGGGAATTTGATTTCCACAGGTGGGCTACAACAGGTGCGGTTTATTTATTACATTTCTGCTTGGTTTTTCCAATTAAATGCAAATGATTGTTAAAACAAAACTCAGGCAGCCTTTGAATATGAACCCAATGACGAATTCATCAACTGTGAGGGGCTATTGGTTGCACCTGCTTCATCTACCTACAAGTTCTTTGCACATTTTTTACAAATTTAGGCATGAATTTGACCTGATCAAGGTCTGAGTACGACCGAGTATATATCAATTTAAGTAGCCAATGGATTAAAAAAAACAACAAGACTAAGTCTACAGCCATGCTAGTGGCCCTGTAAGGCTGTACTTAGTGTTAATTTTAGCAGCTATTTTAGATTTAGTCCTAATCTTTAGACTAAAATGTTAGTTTAAGTCACATTTTAGTCATTTTTAATCCTTTATAGCTTTAGTCTAGTTTAAGTTGGCAAAAAGTCATTCCATTTTATTTTACATTAAACTAATTCATTACCATTAAAATCAGCCTAGTGCTGAAACAATTAGTTGATTAACATGCCTACCTGGTCTTTGAGCTAAGAAATCATGCACACATATCTTCCAAATAAGTCTTAGAAACAACAGTTTGACTAAATAGTAAATGCAGTTCATGTTCAGGGCTTGCCTTTTACTGGTAAGGACTGGAGTAAGTACAGGTAAGCGAAAACTGATCGAGCATAATTACAAGTTGCTTGTCCAAATATATAAATAAACTTGCAGGCTATAAACATTACAGCAGCAACGCTGATACGCATTACGACACATTGGGGAACTGGTCTGAAAAGCCAACAGCTGTTCCCCTGATGTTTCCCTTGAACCATAGGACAATATATGAGAAAGCATTTCACTTGTCCGAAACAAAAGGTTTACTTGTCCTGGACAAGTTATGACGTTAATTCTTCAAGCCCTCCATGCGTCACTCGCAAGCTATGAAGCTAACAAACTAATGTTAGCTAACACATTAACTACAGCAAACTAGTGTTCATTTGGTCAACTATTTTTAATTTAGTCTTAGTCTTGTGCCAAATATCCTTGTTAGTTTTAGTCCTTTACATCTTTTTTCTTAGTCAAGTTTTGGTCGACTAAAAGTCTTGTCATTTTAGTCTAATACGTTGTCAAAGATAACACAAGCAAACACAAAATGCAGTTTTTAAATGAAGGTTAAGTGAAAACCAAACCTACAACCTAATAACAACCTTCATTTAAAAACTGCATTATGTGTTTACTTGTGTTGTCTTTGACTAATATTTAAATTTGTTTGAAACATTTAAGTGTGACAAACATGCAAAAAAATTAAGAAATCAGGAAGGGGCTAAACACTTTTTCACACCACTGTATGTTTAGTTAAGGAGACTTACAGTTAACGTTAGCATCTCTTCAGGTTGGTTGTATTCTTCTCACCTAATTAGTCGCCACAGGACGTCTCTCCGTCTCCCGTTACTACAGTTCATTGTGTTTTCCTTCCTGCTGAATTATGAATAAAGCGTCTCCATAGACCTATTCTTTTATTCCGATGTTGTTGCCATTAACTCGCTGTCGGTTTGGGACAGCATTTGCACACGTTAATCAATGACAGGGATGCATTGTTTTATATTTTCACCATAGACTGTATATAAAGATGGACGACGCGTCTCCACTACCTCCCACTGTACAAAAGTGAAGTCAAAATATCCCGGATGGAGGAGCTGCCATCTTGCACTTTTGAAGTAATTTGCAACCAGAGTCTGCGCAGTAGTGATCGGAGATGGAGCCGCAGAATCGAGGTCCCGCCCATTCACCTGAATCAATCCCAAGACGGCCTTTGACAGACTGGGCGCACAATTGGGGAAAAATATCAGGCTTTTTGTGAATGTCCCATAGCCCACCACAAACACTTCCCATGTCGTCTCTTCAACGAAACTAAAACATACATTTTGTCATAATTTTTATTATCAAAGATGTATTTCTAGCTCGTCAGCGTCTCGTCTTCGTCGTGGAAAAAGGCCGCTGATGAACATTTTTTGTCATATTTTTTTTTTATTAAATTAACACTGGTACTTGGACACAGCAGTGCTTTGAGCTGAATGCTAATGCATAACCTGCTCACCACAACAACATGCTGGTGTGTAGCCGGGATAATGTTTTCTATGTTCGCTATCTTAGTTTGGCTTGTCAGCATGCTGACAGTTGCTAATTAGCACTAAATGCAATGTCCAGTTGAGGCTAATGGGAATGTCACCTGTTTTGCAGGTTTTTGCTCATGATTGGAGAAATTTAAAATTTGACCCGATGACGGTGCAGGAGGAGAAAAAGGATCAAGTTTTTCCTCCTGACACAAACATGAATGTCCACGCCAAACTTCATGCCATGAAGTTCATGGCAAACCATCCAAAAGTTGCCAAAACATTTCGCTCAGAAGCACAAATGTCAACCTTATGGTGGCGCTAGAGGAAAAGTCAAGGGATCACAAAAGTCAGTATGATTTGATTCAAGTCCAGGGAACCATGAATGTACAAAAGAGATATATCAGTCTAGACAGACAGACTGACATTGCCATCTCTAGCAAGGCTATACTGAATTAAAGA
>CM022471.1:21579523-21644617 GCA_011952105.1 Coreoperca whiteheadi
GGATCAAGGCTATTGGAGCATGAGGAGTTGTTCATGTTTTCCGGTGAGAAATAATGATAAAAGCAATGCATTTTAATTAGCTTTGAGGTCTTTCATAACACAGATGGCACAGACTCAATCTTCCTGCAGGATATGATAACAAACATATTCACTCACGTTGAAAAGTTGGTGTGACTGGCATCAACAAGATGTACTCATTCATCACCTCAGCAGCACGTAATTAGTTTGTCTCTTTGAAGTTTGATTACGAGGGCAGCCATGCAGGAAATACCTGCATGATTTGCAAATGTGTCTTTTTAATCCCACATCCGCAATAACTGCGGAAATCTTGAAAAGTGTTGTTAATATTTTGAAGCATTGCTCTATTTTTTTATTTGAATCACTGCATCTGGCCAAGTAATAATTCCAGCACATAACTCCCCGTAAAACCACAACGCTTTGTTTTTACATCGCAGTTTGCGCGGGGATTGAAAAAACACGGTACCAAATTAATGAATTAGCGAGCGAAGTGAATTGGAGTGAGCCAGGCTAGCTGCTCCTGCTTCCAGTCTTTACAGAAAGCTGAGCTAATCCTGCCAGCTCCATACTGTACGTAAAGGAATAGTTTGACATTTGAAAAAATATACTTTTAACTCAATATAACTCAATTTTTGGCAGAGACTGGGATGAGAATATTGATACCGGTCTTATATCCGTCTGGTAAATGTAGGGCTACCGCCAGCAGCCAGTTAGCTTAGCTTAGCATAAAGACTGGAAATGGGGAAACAGTAAGTGTGGCTCTGTCCAAAGAAACAAAACCCACCTACCAGCACCTCTAAAGCTCAATTGGGCTCAATGTCCAATTAACGCATTATATCTCCTTTGTTTAATCTGTACAAAACACCAAGTGTAAAAAAAACAAGTTGCTGTTTTGCTGGGGGTATGTGCCAAAGTATTTCTTGGCTGGAAACAGTGACTTTCTATAACTATAAAGAATTTAATAAAGTTAACCGACTGCTGAATGCAGGCTTCCTTTCAAGCTTCAGTGTCTAACTGTTATTTCAAATAAGCACACAAACACTCACACCCTTACTAGACTCCCCGTGTATAACCTTAATTTTACCATAATATGGTCACAGTCTAGCAAAGTACTGTTTGCTAGACTGTGAATTCGGTCAATGGCATTCACAGCCAATAATTTACGACGACTGTCATCAGATTTTAACGTCCGTGTACAGATGCCAGTTAAATGATTACAAATGGTGGCGTCTCCATGCAGCCTTTGTAAAGAACACGGAGAGCTCCTTTCAGAATGACACATTGACAGCATTTCTTTACATACATGGGTATCTGTCGGGCTGTTTAACTGTGAGGAGTCGTCTCTCGGTGCAGCCTCCTGGCTCAGATGGCGGTAAGGGATATCACAGGGTTTGGGCTCCACTGCTTTATTACACTCAACAGTGTAGTTTGTCAGGCAGTCTTGCATTTCCTTAATATTTGCTTCACGCATGGTTGAATTTTGAATTAGTGTAAAACGAGAGTATAGTGCTAGATTGTCATTGAACCAGAGTTTTTTTCTTACGTTCACATTATCTTGGTCAATATGCAAACGACTGCATGTGCACTCAGCTAGATGTTGACAGTGGAGTCATTTGTCCCTCCCTTCATAGTAATTTTAAGCCTTTACATCTCACAAGCTACAGTAGTGGGTTGGTGTATAACTTGAAAAATCTCCAATAAGTAAGTGACTTTTAATAATAATACCAATGCTCTATTGAGGGCAGGCGATGAAACAAATTGTTGGATGGGCTCTGCAGCAAACAACCCTCCATCTGAGCTCCATTCACCATAAACCTGACCAGGATATGGCCACAGGTCTGCTCTCACTAGGAGGAGATTAGCTGAACAGTGATGGTGATTCAGGGAGGATCAGATGGCCACCATCTTCTGACTATGTTATCTGGTTTCACCCCCACGTGTATAAGTTTTCAGGCCCTGCGGAGGTCTACTGAGTGAGAATGGAAGTTCTGTCATCAACTTCACCACAGGGGCAACACCGTCATATCAAATGGCAGACTGGTGTCCATTCTGGCTGTGAGAGGGAACTTTAATGTATTGGCCAAAGGCAAGCGGCTGCCTCAGTGTATCCCCATCCTGTAGTTCATCTATGTTGTAGGTATGAGATTTTGTTGTGTTTCTGTCAGTGTTTCTCTGCATCAAAGTTAAGTAATTTCATGACATCAGTCACCAATCGTACCACACTGTCAGCATAATTAAACTCAAGTACCACACATCAAAGGTGCTACATACTAAGATTCGATATAGAGTGTGCATTTACACCACAACATCAGTACAGGTAATGAGATATTCCATGAGCAGCGTCTGTGTCAATACCTGCTCCAATCGCTGTCTGACATTTACCTGACTTTTAGAGCTCCACTTTCACTGCGATTTCCAGTCATCTGCTTCCTTCTCCCCCTGGAGTCCTGGATGAAAATAAAATGCAGTTATTATTGTCTGAAACTGACATACAGTAATCCTGGATTTCACAGTCCCAGTGCTCTGCTGTTTCGCATCTCTTCTGCCGTGACCTCTTGTCTTTCGATTCCTCAGTGTTGCATTAACATTTTCGTCTGATGGTGTGAATGGTGACGCATATAAAATATGCAGTAAACTATCATCTGGCCATGCCTGCTCGCAAAAACCATGTTGTTATTTTGTTGTTGTTGAATATGTTACAATGAATGTGTTTTTCTGTCTTTCTGGTTTAAAAACTGTGGAATATCTTCAAAATGTTAGCACTTGAGATTTTAATTCTAAATCCCGCACAAGTCATATCATTTTGTGTTTTCCTTCTCTTTTTATTACCACTCAGTACACATTTGTGATTGGCAAATAATCAGCAACGTCTGTGTTCTGTCTGAATATGGGGAAAAATATGGAAGTCGGCAGTTTTACCTGGGAGTTTGATGGATGGTTGAAATCAGTTTGGGTTCTCTGTGTTCAGTGCACAGACATGTCTGGGAAACATTGGCTTAGCACAGGGGCTGCAGGGGTGGGGAGGCTGTTAATTTCTACCAAGAAAAGTATAAGCCTACATTCAGGAATCGCCTGGTTTTGTTCAGAGTTCATGGAGGATGTGTGAACCCAGCAGCCTCACTGTGAGGAAGGGAGCTTCTGGGGCTAATGTTAAGATAGATGTTGATGGCTGGTAAATACTTAAGGCCGGCTGTTTGTTAAAAGGTAATGTTTTCTCTTTCTACGTCTTTAAATACAGAAGATGGGACATTTGGGTATGGAGGCTTTGGAGTTGTTTAATAGAACCTTTGACGAAGCCTGAATTACAAAAGTAATAATGAAAAATGAAAAAGACTGCTATTGCTTTTCAGTAATTAGTAAAGTCATGCAATTACTTTTTTGATAAGCAACATATTGCGTAATTGATTACATTTTTCAAGTAAATTGCTGCCTGCAAAATGAGCAACCAGCCACTCCAGCCATGATGTAGTTATTGCACCCATGTATTCAACTCCATGGCATCGCTTTCTCAGACACCATAACTTTAGATGGCTTTCTAAGGGTAAAATTTTGTTTTAAAAGTGTGGGAGATTTATCATGCATTTTAGACAACAGAGAGACCTCTGAACAACATGAACCTGCCAGCTACTTGGTTCTAGTTCCTGGTATTTCACAGTAAACATCAATTAGCCAACGCCCACTCTGTATGAATGAAGTGAGTGGATGAAACTGCTAGGTATTTACTGCAGCGTGTAAATACAGTTCATTCACAGATGTATAAATATCATTGCACAAAACACTATAGGCTTAATCATTAAATCATGTACTTAGTGGAATGCTTAACAATGGAAAATGTCTCTTACCCATCACCAGACATTGTTTCCACTAACATGCCATACCACACACCCATGCTCAGTGCTAATCCCATGATTTACACTTATGTACCAAAGCATAGCATAAGCTAATGGAGCAGTGGCTTATTATAACATACTTTTTGCAATGTGTCCTCTAAATTCATGTTAATCTAAATGTTGCTGTGTCTGCAAATAGAGTCATGTTTAATAAGTGGCCTTGAGCAGGGGGAAGCGCAGCGCAGCTTGAAGAGCTTTAGACGCAAATTACCAGGTCCAACATAATGACTGGGTTGTTTTGATTGCCTGACCTGCAGGACGGAAAGCAACTCAGATGGACATTAATTATGCAAGTAATTTGTGAAATCGCCTCTGCTAAAACCACCCACCCAGCCGCCCACCACTCGTGCTTTTGAATTCACAAATGACTTTTTGGAAATTAAGTCTTGAAGAGATGCATATTATAAGAAAGTGCAGATGTGTGTGTGTGTGTGTGTGTGTGTGTGTGTGTGTGTGTGTGTGTGTGTGTGTGTGTGTGTTGGGGACATCAATCTAATTAATTTGATGAGGAGGACCACCAGTTGTTTATGAATCAGCGTTTCTCACCGTGACAGCAAAGGACATTGAAGATGACACTGAGGGTTGCTTGCAGTGCATGTTTCAGAGTGAGGTGAGGGGACATCGTCGGCAAAGCTGTTAGATAATGATGACCACTGCAGAGAAGTTGGCCTGAGATAAATACAAACCCTCTCATTCTCATGGCAGATTTAGAAAGCAGCACTTGACTGGCGTGAGATTACCCTGCAGTGAGGTGAGGAGATTGAGTTGAGCAGGGGGAAAAAGGCAGCTGACACTGACAGGTCCCGCTGGGGGAGTGTGTGTTGAATGCTTTTAATTTCCACAAGCACATAAAACCCACGTATGAAGAGTGCATCTACAAAAACAAGTAACAGCAAAGATAAAACTAACTCTATGACACTTTTGGCATCCACTGGTACGCGAGACAGTCATCGTCTGCATTTGTGCAGGGGGCGGTGTGTGTTGTATTCTTGTACTGACTTCAAACCTTTTTGCAGCGTTGTACTAAAAAACTCCAGAGATGTCAGTCACATCAGGGAGAAAGGTGAAAAAAACCTCTCAGTGGAGGGGGGGGGGGCTATGTCAGTGCTCAAAAGAGAGATCAACAAAAGAGAGAGACATGCAGGAAGGCAAGTGCTGCTGCACTGACACAACAGCTTCAAACTATGTCTGTGGAAAGAGAGATGTAGGTCAGGAGTCTGTGTGGGGGGAAAAAAAACGATTTCATCACTTTGAAACACAAATGTATCTCAAGGCCACAGAAAACGCAGTGCAGGGTTTAGCTAAGTTTAAACAAGTTGAGCTAAGGGCCTAAAGCTGGTGATGTGCACAGGGAAACTACATAAACATTTGAGAGCAAACCAACAAACTCTCGCATGCAGTACTGTATAGGGAAATTCTCTATTGAAAATTGGACGCTTAAACATTATTGATTCTAAATATTTTAATGTGAAAACATTTCTTCTCACCATGCTCATAAAATGAAGTGTTTTATATCAAATTGGGAGAAAATGAAGTAGAAACATAGTTTATGGCACAAAAATACAGTAAATCATGCAAAATGTGATGTACTATTTTCCATTTTATAGTACTTTTTGTACTTTTCCGGTATAAAGATGAACCTATGAATATGACCTTTTATGTTTTTCGAATTGGGTGCACGGTGGTAGAGTGGTGAGAGCTCCTGCCTCCCAGCAAGGGGGTCGTGGGTTTGAATCCCGGACCAGACCAACGTCACACGATCTCTCTGGGTGGAGTCTGCATGTCCGCCCCGTGTTACCGTGGGTTCTCTCCGGCTTCCTCCCACCGTCCAAAGACATGCATGTTTAGGTTAATTGATGATTGATGACCCCAAGTTGCCCCTAGTGGATGAATGTGAGTGTGACACTGTCCAGGGTGTACCCTGCCTGTGGCCCAAAGTCACTGGGATAGGCTCCAGTCACCCCCGACCCCCAACAGGAACAAGCGGTAGAAAATGACTGACTGACTGACTGTTTTTCAAATTAAAGCTGCAATAATTTACTTTTTATTTTTGGCCACCTGGGGGCAGAGCAAAGAAACGCAGAGAGTTGGTATGGCTAGTGAAATAGCAAAGAATTGCAAATAATTATTTACACACACAACAGACACGGAGCAACATTAGCACTCATTTGGAGTTATGTTGTTGGTCAACAGACGAATGGAAACGCAACATTCACTTCAGGTTTAGCGATGTTTTGGTCTCCACTAACTCCTGAGGGAAATATCTGGGTCTTTAGCAATTAAACGCTCATCTATGTTGCTAGCTAGTCACTAACTTTGTCAGTCAGCCATTTAGTACTGGCCAGGAAGCGTGCAGTGAATTTATTAGAGCTTTCTGCTGAAAGCTGCTATGATACAAAACGATGTGAACTGCCTAGTCGGATAATAATTCTCTGTGGGTTAATTACTACAAGCAACCCATTTCACAATACACATAGTCATTTGATCAATTGTCTATATGGAAATATTGATTAGTGTAGCTTTAACTGATTTGGAAAGGACCTCTGCAGCTCCCTGGCAGCGCTTGATAACACTGGCCAAGCTCAAAAACACTGGGTGCAATACCAGACACCAGCCTAAAACCCTTTTGGATCCGTGCCTCCACTGGAGGAGAGAAACCTCCAGGGGTGGAAAATAGAGCTGAAGCATCCAAGAATACCTCTACTGCTCCTCATGGCTCTGAGAATTGTAGACCTCAGTGTCAATGATAACCTTTTTATGTGTCTCTTACTATGGCGTGTTAGCACGTGCTCCAGTTTGTGACACTTGAGCTCTGAGGTAATACATACTCGCACACACAAACACACATCTATCTTATCTAATTACTGCAAGCGCAAGATATGGTTTACTGTAATGAATTATTCATACCTCCAAAAAGATGCACCACAAAGGTTAGCGTGTTAATCTAGAGTCTGCTGCTCTGAATCACTTTAAAAGATTATTGCTTGAATTCAGCTGACATCATTGCCCTCTATAATTAAGTTGCTTTTTGCCGCGGCAGAATTGGGCCACCAATCTCTGACTCACTGTGATTACACTTTCATTTTGGCTGCCCTTGTAGCTGCATGGCATTTGACTTGGGTCTCGTGAAACATTAGAACAAAATGATATAACTAAGTTAGAGGACAATTCCTGACATTGTCTCACCACAGGCTAACCATGCACATTTGCATCTCCATCTCCATTCCTCAGTCATTATAGGATATTTAAAAATTAAGAGATTGTTTTCTGGTTGATTCAACAACCACATAACGTGTTGCAGATTTTGTTTATATCTCTGATTTGACTTACATGTCAAAGACACAGACACTGCGGGACATTCACACGTTTTTATTCGTCAGACAGACAGTAGACAGACTGCTCCATCCCCTGTCCTCAACTTCAAGTTTATATTCTCCTCTCTGTTAATCCCTCAGTGAGAGCAGGGATTATGTGACACAATCATTTGAGAGAAGCTGGTTTTGGGCCCATCCATTATTTCTACTTAACATTAAAAAAAAAGAGCAGGTGCCAGGTGCTACAGCAATGAATGTGGTCTAAATGGAAATCAGGGGGCTCCTACAGTGCCACTTCAGATTTGATGACGCTCTGTGGAGTTGGAGGGAAATCAGTCAGGATCTGTCAAGGACTTTTGGAGGAGCTCACCAGGGTCATCGCTGCCAGCAAGTCTTGCCTGCGTCATTAATTGCATTGGGTAATTTGAAGAGTAAAGCCAAAGCCATCAACTAAACACAACATATTTTAAAATACCTAATCCCAAACCTAAACCCAGAGGATTAAGCCAGTATTTAGTTTTAAATATCTACATTTTCAGTTCTATAAATCTGTCTGCTAAATATGAAGATAACTAGCAGGCAATAAACTCAGTTTAGCACAAAGGAAACAGGTGGAAACAGCCAGCCTGGCTGTGTCCAAAGAACCTACCAGAACCTCTAAAGTTCACTAATTAACATGATTACATCTTCTGTGTTTAATCTGAAGTGCAAAAACGACCAGCAGGTAACGCTACTTAAAACCGCAACTTGTAGTGTTTAGATTTTGTTTTTTGGACAGTTATACACACAAGATACAACATGTTCATTACTGAACTTTAGAGGTGCTGGTAGGTGGATTTTGTTGCCTTTGCAGAGGCAGACTGGCAGTTTGCCCGTGTTTCCAGGGGAGACTCTCGACAGACTGCCACAAACTGCCAGACCAGGCCAAGCAAGAACTACTGCTAGCGAGCTAGTGATTATTGGCTGTGCCAGCTATGACAATATTATCTAAATGACAACACTGACTGTTGGTTTTACGATGCTGTTTTATGAGATTTTATTTGAAAAATGGTACAATGGACACATTTTTGTAGGGAATTGATTACTTTATTAATTAAATGTGATGTCTAATAATTACTATGGCATTGAGCTGTGCCCTCTTCATTGTCAGTTCACTAGACATTGTGAGCAAAGCTGATGGAAGTCGCTTTTACTGGGCAACAGGACCGTTGCAGGACTTTGCATTTGAGATAAGGATTGTGCCTTTAATTTACAATAAAGAATAAACGTTTACGACCACAACTGCAGCAGAATGCAAAAAATGAAAAAGTCAACAAAGTTACACCTTTAGTTTCACCTGCAGCCGTGTGGGCACGCATAAAAGTGCTTCTAATGATTGAACAAACTGACAGTCCTGATTATCACCTCTCCTCTGGAGCTCCACACCAGCTTGTTCACAAGAGACAGACGGAAATGTACTCAGTGAACCACTGCAGCATGACTGAGGAGTATCAGTAAAGGTATAATGATCCGGACTTATGTGCAGTGGTGGTAGAACTTGTACAGAGCTCAGTGATGTTTAAGAGCTGATGTTTGTGGCAATGAAAAGCCACTTAAAAATGCATTATAGAACTGATTCACCGTACACTGAAAATATGCTACAGTAATTGCATCTCAGGAGGCACAGCAGCAGGACGAAGGGGGTCCTGAACCACACTCTTTTTCATCGGGAATCACTATATCCCCACAAATGCCCCTATATTGCAACACGTTTCCAGACCGCAAGCGTGTCGGACGCGTTTTTTTAACTGCACTTCCCCCACAACAGATATGTTCTCATGTAAATCTACTTATCTGCCTGCACCGGCTCCGCGCAGGCTCAGTGTATTCACATCCACGCTGCTGTGGGCAGTCACGGAAGCATTTATTTATGCTTCAGGTTGATTTCTTTTCACAATACGCGTTAAAACGCGAGGTTGATGCCCAATGAAAAGGCGCGGAATAAATATATTTATGTATTATTATTTATATATATATATATCTATCATTTTTCAACCTGGGTGGCGCAGCGTGCTGCTCTCTGGCTCTCCAGTTTGTAACGTAGGTTAAAACATTGTAGTGACGACCCACACTTCCCACCATGCCTATTGCTGGACTGACTGCAAATGTTACTCGTGGTTAGTTTTTGTAATGCGTCTGTTTCGGAAAATGGTGGTTTATGTTGGTAATTGTCCTTTTTGTGCTGGTTCACAGTTTTAACCATTAGTGAGGTGGCTGTTACATGTTTTGCCACCCGCTGCGTTTCACCCACTGTGAGGAGAGGTGAGCCAATCGGAGGGGAGCAAGGGCAAGGGAGAGAAACTGAATCTGAATCTCTGACCAGAGATAAAAAGCAGAAGGAAACTCAAAAAGAAGCATCTGTCTTTAAATACTTGGAGAATATGTCAGCATCAAAGGTTTTAGAATTTGTTTAGAGAAAGCAAGCAATAAAAGAGTGATGCCCCCACAGAGCAACCAAGACCTTGAAGGATCACTTGTCAATAAAGCCTGATGCGTATTGTAATTCTTCTTCCTGATGGTATTTGAATGCTGTTGACCTATTTAATAATTGGATTTTGCTTTTTATTTTGAGGTGTCGCTGTTCTTCTACAGCAGTCTTTACACTGAGAGGTCAATCTTGATGACATAATTCCAAGAAAATGAACCACTGACCTCACCGCTTGCTGTTACCTTTTATAAAGCCCTTGGTGTAAAAAAGGAGAACACATCTTATAAAAGCGCCAGACTACAGCATGAATCCTGGCAACTTTGATTATATCACAATCAGTATAAAGCTCCATCTATACCTCGAATGAAATCCCTTCAAACTATCAATGAACATCACAAGTGCGTCACTGGATGAGCTGCAGCATATTCAACATTCCTAGAGTCTGCGTGTCACTCACATCCCCAACGCAGCACACTCTCATCTCTTCTGTTATTCGAGAGAGATTTGCTATTTTGAATCAACCTGTAGGCACTGAGAAATGAGGTCAGACGCAAACAACGTCGCTGCGGGAATCCAACCTTTCAACGCAGTGACATTTCTGCGCGGAGAACAAAACGAGACCACTGCTGGAAGAAGGGCAAATGTCACAGGAGGTACAGACACACAACCCAATCAGCAGAGTTGCTGTGTTGTCTTAATTTGGTGCCCAGTGCATGTGAGACTGTGGGTCTGCTAAGTTGGGAAGTGACTTGACCACTGCCAGGCCTTCCCACAGAGGCTCCCAATACTTAAAATGTACACAGTCGTGATGATTTGGATCCTTACCACAGAAATAAACAAGTCACACATCACAAGTGTACTCTTTCATATAGGCAGGATCACAATCACAATAACCTGCCAGGTTCCCGTGGGGTGTGTGAAACGTGCTATATGTCACCTGTGCTGCAGGTGAAACAAAACAAAAAAAAGCATCTGTGAAAAGAAACAGATATTTGGAGTTTAGTTCCGCATTTTCAGGAGCCAGAACAGTTTGCTGGTGTCCAAACTGGAGGGTTTCTTGTTTGTTTGTTTACACATGTCCATGACAATGATTGGGCATTTTATAAGGCTTCCAAGTGTTCATAATATAGACTTATTTATTTAAAAGTTTATTTGACAGGGACCAAACATTAATATCAATACTTGAAATCTGATGCATTATACCGAGATGTGGAGAAAAGCTCATTTTCCTCCCCAGTCAGTCAGTCAGTCAGTCATTTTCTACCGCTTGTTCCCGTTGGGGGTCGCGGGTGACTGGAGCCTATCCCAGTGACTTTGGGCCTTAGGCGGGGTACACCCTGGACAGTGGCCAACTCGTCGCCATCCCCAGTCAGGTGAACAAAAATGCAGACAGCATGCACATTACACACAACAAGCATCATAAATAATGTTCACTAGGTCGGTTACCTAGTAGTACGTGGTATTTACAGAACAGTTGTGGTTGTTTGATTAGTTAATAACGATTCATGAGATTAAAATTGATGATTGTTCTTGATTCTCCTTCATCCACATGAAACGTCAAATGAATGTAATCTGCAGTCATAAATGCATTTAACCATTTATAAAACACTATGTAAACATTTTTCTTAAAAGAGGTCAACTATGCAGTAGGCCCTATATGCAGTCTTGGTGTAGAGGTATAGATGGTACAGAACACATCATTGTCTGGATTACTGAGTTGAACGCTACAGTTAGTCCCAATAAAACGGAAAATGAGTTGGAGACCTGGCTTTCAAAACAAAAGTGTGAAATATTTAAGCGTAGCCTTTATAACATGAAATACAAGTGAATCATAATGCATCATCTGTGCATTTTTGAGGGCACTGTATAAACGTTGTTCTTAAATGCCCCCCTATGTAGACTTGTGTTTCAAACGTAGGCCTACACCATATAATTAGGCCAAACTTGTAGGTCGTAAACCTAAAGGATTTTCCATTGGAAGTATATCCGGAAATGTAACGTTTATAATCTGCGGTGGTTTGACAGTGTTACATTGACCCAGTTTCGGGGAAAGGCAGCGTCTGGTTGGTTTGAATCAGCTGCGCGGGGAGCGCGTGGAGGAGCGGCGTGGAGCCCTCAGTCTCTCGTGCCAAGGACGCGCGCTCTCACACCGCGCGCAGCACCATGCTGGGAACCAGTTTTTTACCCACGCAATGAATCCTGCCAACGAAACCCGAGCCGAGAGAGGTCCAGAACATTACATTTTTTCAAGTGGCACCTACAAACTTCTCGCTTTTACCATCGGGACCATTGGAGTATTCGGCTTTTGTAATAACGCTGTTGTCATCATACTCTACTGTAAATTCAAGAGACTCCGGACGCCCACCAATTTGTTACTGGTCAACATAAGTTTGAGTGATTTTCTGGTTTCGGTCATCGGAATCAACTTTACGTTTGCTTCGTGCGTCAAAGGCGGATGGATTTGGAGCCAGGCAACATGCATCTGGGACGGCTTCAGCAACAGCTTATTTGGTGAGAGAAATAAAACGAGGAAACTATATATATTTACACCGGCATGTATTTCACATTTATCGATATTGTCACATAAACTTTTACTAAAATGGTTCTAGACGAATGTGATGAAACGTTTACTCCCATTTCCCTTAATTGTTCATTTATCACTAATAGTCACTAAGATACTAGAATCGGATTGTGACATAATTCATAACATGAGCAAATGCAGCCTAATGTAATGTAAATATGCAGAAGGCAGAGATGAGCTCACCCACAGTAGAGATTAACTTACTCAATAACGCACGAGAGAAGGATATTCCAAATAGAAAGAATTTACATAAAAGGTACAAGCAGAACATGATTTTTTTTTTTCTGTTAGCTCGTGAGCACAATTCCTCACAGAATTTGTGGATGATTAAAATAGAGACTGGGTCAAAAACAGTTTACTGACCCCCCTCCAGTCTCCCCCCATGATGAATTGCAGTAAAATCCAACGACCTTGAATCCCTTTGAATAATATACTATTTTTTTTCTGTCTTTATCAGACAGTGTGTGCTTTTTTATGTAAAGTTTTTTGCTTCATGCAGAGGAATATTTGTCTCACCACCATTACACCTACAGTTTCCATTTTACTGTAAAATGTTACCAGCATAACTGTGTTCAGTGGTGACAGGGTCCTTCTCCGGGTCCCACCCCTGTAGGAATTATTGCTCATTAAGGATGGATGTGTGACAATGCGCTCATTAGAGCAAACCCTAAAGCCTTTTGCTGCTTTTTCAGTAAACTAAATACAGAGATGTAATGACAGGTCGCCCTCTTCTTCTATCATATTATTGTCACTTAATTGACATAGGCTTCTTTGCACATGATCTAAACAAGACGTCCGCCTGCTTCTGTCATGTGGCAACACTGCAACGCTGACTGTGTTGATCTGGCTTGCATTGCAAATATGTCACAGATGAGAATTTCAGATCAAAGGCTCATAAAGTGGGTGTTTGCATCCAGATTTTGTTTTATCCAAGACACAGGAATGCCTTCTTTCATCGTTGAAATGACATTGAGCAGAAAGGATGTGGTGTCCTGCTGCGTTGGCCCACGCTCAGATGGGCCGCACGAGCCTGGCAGATAATGGAGATTTCAATTACAGTGACACCCCATCCTGAGAACTCACCTGCCCCTCCTTTGTCATTCACAGTACAGTACAGCATCTGAAAATGTTCACACTGTGTGACATGTTTACATGTGAAACCCCAAGGTCAGACAGTTAGCCATGGCATTATTTGGTATGAACATCACAAATCTGGATTGCCTGGCTCCCAGCACCTGCGCCTGATAAAATAAGTACAGTATATGGCTCCCTGCGGACACAGGTTGTAATATATATAAAATTGAAGTGTGAAACAAGTCACTGTATAGTGTGTTTGTAATTTGTGTGTCTGTTCAGTGACACTTTCCCTGTGTTGCTCCCATTAATCAAGAGATGTAGAGGGTATTAGAGTATGTGAGTGGATAGATATATAGGTTATGTGTGTGGTTTGTATTGACTAAAAAGATGCAGAATACATTTTAGACACTGTGCCATGACTCTGGCTTGCAGATGTGCTCCTTGACTTACATGCCATGTAAAAGTGGGAACAAAATGATGCACAAGATGAACATAAGAGCTACAAATATTTGAATATAAGATGCCGATTAGAACCAAACCACTTCACTTTGTGTGGAAAAAGCAGGCTATGCAGACGCAGGTCTTAGAGGTGTGTGTGTGTGTGTGTGGGAGTTTTCAAGGATTTCAACTGTATGCTTGAATGCGATGTTCAGCACCAAGATGTTCAGAATTCTGTTTGTACAGAGTATGATGAAACTCATTCAGTCCAAAAAAGACGCTGAGTAGCCACTGACCCAGATCCTGCAGCGAGCGCTCTGCATTACTCAACGTGGCTGTCTGTCTCCCCCCACTGCCAGGCATCGTTTCCATCATGACTTTGGCAGCCCTGGCCTATGAGCGCTACATCCGGGTGGTCCATGCGCAGGTGGTGGACTTCCCCTGGGCATGGCGGGCCATCGGCCACATCTGGCTGTACTCCCTGGCCTGGACGGGGGCTCCTCTGCTGGGGTGGAACTGCTACACGCTGGAGATCCACCAGCTGGGCTGCTCCCTGGACTGGGCGTCCAAGGACCCAAATGATGCCTCCTTCATCCTCTTCTTCCTCCTGGCCTGTTTCTTTGTGCCTGTGGGCATCATGATCTACTGCTACGGAAACATTCTCTATACAGTGCAAATGGTAAGTCATGTAGATGTGCTTTTTTTTCTCTACTCAGTTATTAGCATATTTAATAAATGATGAATGTGTTAGACAAATAAACAGAATTCATGTAAATTTGTAAACTTTAAATTAAACTTGTGAATGGAGTGTTGCTGATCAAAATCTTTAGACCAAAATCTAGGAAAGAAACATTAAAGGTGACTGTTTAAACTGACGATTGTGCTCCTCTCCCGCTAGAAGTTATGACTGAACAAATTTAACTCCATCTTGCCCCATTTAAGCTACTTATCATATCTGACAATTCAACTGCTTTCATTACATAATCTTCAACCAGCAGTTCAGCTGCTTAAAGCACACTTCAAACCCTTTCAGGTCTTCATCTTCAAATGACAGCAAAACAAACTTGCTCTACCTCCCACAATTTACTTTAACTTCATTCACTGCTTACACTCAAACAGAAAATTTTGCTTCTTTCAGCACGTCCATTTTGACCGCCACTTCATCTTCTTTCAGTACTTGTGTTTCAACTGCCACCTCAACTAAAACTGATTCAGTATCAGCTATTTTAAATGTTACAACTGTAATTCTTTAAGCAGCAAGCACACGTACATTTCCTTCATAAAATGTCGCCTTTTTTCTAATGACATATGTGATATAAAGTATTAAATGTATGCCGATATCATTACATTCAGCCAAAGCCAGATTTACAGATACAGACTTTGCAGACGCTTCTAGCTTTTCATTTTAATGAAACGAAATTCCTTGACCCTCAATGACAAAGTGCTGACTTTCACTCCTCTTTCATTATGGGCTCTATTATCATAATATGCTTCTGTGTCTTCAGGGCTTGTCCCATACAGTGGAAATCATTGCCTATACTGAGCCTTGGAAGTGGAGCCTTTTAGTTTCAGCTGCAGACAGCAGAGTGTATAATTATGTATACATATATATGTATATGACATGTGAGCAGGCTGTGAGGATGAGAGTGAAGCATTTTTGTTCACATTAATGATTCCTGCAAAAACACAGGAAAACGTATGTCTCATAGAAATTCAATTCAAATCAATTTTATTTATATAGCTCAATATCACAAATCCCAGTTTGCCTCAAAGGGCTCATAAGAAATTGGGGCGCCACAAGATTCTCTAATCTGTTTGTGCCGGTATCGTCTTCATCTGTTTGTACCATCGAGCAGATGGCCGCTAAAGTGTTTGAACAGGACTGTATATAAGCAAACGTGTAAGTGAGAAAAAACACTATGCAGTTCTAATCAAATGGCCCAGATGTCTGTCTGCATCGCAATTTGGTGCAGCTGCTATCTTTCCTTTCTCAAGTATTCGCAACCTTGTAGGAAGAGTGAGCTGCTACTTCCTCAGAGCCCCAAGCTCGAGCACCACAAAACTCCCTGAAAGCCTCAGTGGCCTGGGAGGACTCACGTCACAGCATTTTGGGAGATGCTGTGAAAATCTTCAAAGAGAAGTAGTCTGAATCTCAGTATTTGTGGCTTGAGACAAACGCAGTTGGAAAACCTCATTGTAAAAAACCTGGAGAACATCAGAACACGAACATGGAAATAGATCGCGGCTTCATACAAAATGTAGAACATAAATAAAAATAGACCATGTGAATTCATGAATAAAAATAGAAGTTTGCTGTGATTCAGCTGCTCTATGACTGTCTTGAGGGAGTCTAGAAAATGTCCATATGCTTTATCTTCTCATCACTGTAGCTGAAGGGTATAATCTAATCTACAGTGTCAGTCACCAAGTCTGTTATTGAGATATCACAACGCTGTTTCCATGAGCCGTCAGCTATATGACAAAGATGTCACTTTTCTTGTCATCAAGTACTTGTTTCCTAGTTCCTAGATCAGCAGTATGGTTTCTAAGGGTTTGTTCTCCCCTACTACCGCTTCTCAAGTTTGTTTGGTTCCAAACATCAGTGCAAAATTCTCAGTTATTAGTCCGTGAACGCACCTGCATTAAAACAAACTCCGAACATAGTTGCATAGGATGTGTTCACAAATGCATTCAAGGTCATTTAAGTCAGTTGTTCCCAAGCGAACTCGGAGGATTGACATGATTAACAGGATAGGAAAGAAGATGACAAACATTTCTGCTCCTCAAAATTTTGAGATCTTTATAGTGAAGTACTGGAGAGGTTTAGCTTTTCAGGACACTAAAAACTATGAAAAAGCAATCCGAGAGGAATGCATCATTCTTTGCGTGCATTGCTTACTGCTCATAGACACTTGCAGCCTGTGACAAGGTGTTACAAATTGGCGTGTTTTGGCTATAAAGGGTCATGAGCTAAAAAGGCTGCGAACCAGTGATTTAATGCTACAACATGCATTCCACATACTCCAAACAAATGGCGGGCAGCATTTCACCTTTTTACTAATTGCAGCGATGACACTGTTTAACATTGCGTGCACTTAGACACACATAATAAACCTTGCAATGTCCGCAAAAATGTATAGCGAACTTCCAATCTTGCCTCATCTCGCAGCAGTACTGCCAAGTGGTTACAATATGGTGAATCAATCAAAACATTTTCAGTCGGTCCATGCAATCTCAATTTACAATTATAAAACAATAAAAGCTACTTGTTATGTTTAAAAGGTAGTTTTAGGTTGGACCCAAAAGACAAGGCTGGACACGACGTAGGCGGTAGGATAACCAACAAGATTTATTTAGTGGGATCAGCGAGGTTACGAGCTGGGAAGGCTGGCAGCGGGACAGGCAGGTACGTGGAGGTGGAGAGTCAACATGAAACAAGACAGACAAGAAACACAAGGCAGGGCAAAACACTGGGAAACATGAGGGAGTTAGGGAAAATATTCCCAAACCCTGACACTACTAACTAACAGCAGGGCAAGAAGACGCAAAATGGCCGAACTGAAACTCTGAGAGCCAATCAAAATAACACTGCTATCTTATAATCTTCGCGTGTGGCGTCGGCCTATAGTTTACGTTCTCTTGCTTAGCTCAGTTTTAGCAAGACCAGTAGCACGACAAATGCTGTATGATTATTTTGGGATGACATTAAAAAACTCATGCAACACAAACAGTCAGACTAGCAGCATCTTGGAGTCAGATTATGGCATTTTGAGAAACTTTTCTTTATTCCTACTTTTCCCCCACCCCTCTCCACACGCATATACACTTTCAAATAGTCAAACCTGGAGACTGCCCAGCGAAACCACAAACTTTGATCCAAACCAGCAACACTCTGGCCACAAGACAGCCTGTCTTATTGTAAGGCCAATGCCCCCCTCAGGATAGCATCTTACTCTCACCTGTTTCTTGTAGCTGCGCTCCATCCAGGACCTACAGACGATTCAGATCATCAAGATCTTGCGGTACGAGAAGAAGGTCGCCGTCATGTTTTTCCTGATGATCTCCTGCTTCCTAGTGTGCTGGACGCCCTACGCGGTCGTGTCCATGATGGAGGCCTTCGGCAGGAAGAGCATGGTCTCTCCCACAGTGGCCATCATCCCCTCGTTCTTTGCCAAGTCCAGCACAGCCTACAACCCCCTCATCTACGTGTTCATGAGCAGAAAGGTTTGTGGTCCTAAACGTCTGTAAATAATAGATTTGAAAACTGCAGGAAATAACTTTTTTAGTTGTGGGTCAACTTTATGACCTACAATTAATGGGGCATCAGTCAAAGGTGTACCTCTCCAGCCCACATTTCTTGCTCTGTGTATCGGCTGAGGGTGGCGTCAGTGAGAACGTTCAACCATCATTGCTGAGCCCAGGTTTTTCTGGCATCTAGAATACATTATATGTCTGCTGTCTGATTGGCCACATCCTGTGTGTTCAGTCAATGTTTTCCCCCCCTCCAGTGACCACAGCTGAACTCTCTGTGGACAAATAGGGCAAATCAATCGGGGGTGATGGTTTGTTCTCCTCTTGTGCTGCTTCACTTTGTGGTTGGAGTAGCAAAAGCAGAAGTATTTCTATATTTGTAAAATAAGATCTTTTTTTTAATGAGCATTTGTAAGACCATCTTTACACAAAATTTGATTTCAAGTACATTTTTGAGAGGTGAAATTCTGCAAAAATGTGGGGAAAGATCTGCATCATAGTATGTTTTTCTGAATTACATTTTCCCAAACCTTAACATGTACAGTATGCATGTATTGTGTGTTGCAGTGAAATTGTCACTTACATTAGTCTTTGCTTGCTCGCATCCTTAGAGGCTGATATCTTGTGTTTTCGATAGACACATGAGTGAGGAAAGGGTGCTATTTCATCCCTCTGTTAAATACCACCCTTTTATCTTGTCCCTCTTCTTCTCCTCCAACTCATCCTCTCACAGTTCCGGCGCTGTTTGCTGCAGCTGCTCTGTTCGCGCCTCTCTTGGCTGCAGCGCAGCCTCAAAGAGCGCCCCCTGGCTCCCGTCAAGCGCCCCATCCGGCCAATCGTCGTGTCCAGGCAATGCGGCAGCAGGGACCGACCCAAGAAGAGGGTGACCTTCAGCTCCTCCTCCATCGTCTTCATCATCACCAGCAATGACTTCCACCACCTGGATGTGACCGCCGAGGCTGGAGATTCCAAGGAGGTTAATGTCATTCAAGTGAGGCCACTGTGATTCACAAGGACCGGACTTCTCACCCAACCACTCAGGACCGAACGTGCAATTCCAAACCAAAATGATCCTGTCTGACCTCCCTGGACACGTCTGCGTCTACACGCGGCTACAGACTTGTTACAACTACTTGTAAATGTCCAACTGTCAGCCCAAGATCTCAACTAAACCTATTTCCTGACAGTGTTTTGTCTAAGCAGGCAGTATAAAAGTGTGACATCCTCATCTAACATCCGGTGTGATGATATAAGATGTAGTTAATAATATGTTTCCCTTAGGAAAAGAATCACACTTAGTTAGTCAAATATGCCACACAGTATAGAGTATGTGACAACTGCAGAACTGTGTCGAGCATTTAGAGGCCCCCGGTGTTATGGACCTGAGTATGGATCAACATGTGATAGCAGATTTTTTTTTGGTTTGTATCCAACTACAAGTGTGTAAAATGGGAAATAAGCCTTAGCTCCTTGGCCATAAACCATAATACACAAACTGACATTATTGTGTATGGATTCAATAAAGAAATGCAAATTTTAAGCTACCTCGTTTTTGTGGATTTATATGTATGACGACTACAGGAGTGTAATTAGATAAGAGGAGATGAGACTGGGACCTCAGTATGCTTCACTGAGACACTCTTTTCATAACCTCCTGGGCTGTCAGCTATGAATAGACTTGATGAATGGATTTCCATAGCTGATAAAACCCTTATTCAGTGAGGATGTGTGAGTGAGTGAGTGAGACTTTGGTTTTATACTGTTTGGTTAAAAGAACAGATTGGCATTATGGAAAATACACTTGGGTGCTGTCTTTCCAAGAGTCATATAGGGCCGATTGATACCACTCTCATATGTGTCCGCTAAATATGAAGCTATGGCCAGGAGATGGTTGGCTTAGTTTAAAATTAAGACTGGAAAACAGCTAGTCTGGCTGCGAAAGAGGGTTCTGCGTGCATCTCCCAGCAGTATGCAGCTGAATCAGGTGCTTCTCAGTTTGAGGACAGCAAACTTCCAAAGGGGAAAAAAATGGGACTGGAGCACACTGATTGATTTGCAGCTTTGACCAATTAAAGGCTGCTTAAAGTAGATGCTGATGAGAGGTATGGAGCCAAAGACAATATAACAATCTGACAGAAACTGAGCTGAGGGAACATTTATGTACAAGCATCTATATAAACTCATACAGCATGTACCTTAGCCCCTGCCTGTGAGTTTATTACAGAATTTTTTTTGTTTTCACATTACAAAAGTGAGGATTATTACATGAACATAATCAAATCTAAATAGACTGACCAATTCCACAGTTGGGCTCTTTCAATCAAACCACTATCACACACGATGAAACACTGATGAAATATTATAAAATCTGATTATCAATCATCCTGCCTGGTATAAGTTACGACAGTCGTTATTATATTACGTTAATTTGCCTGGCCGAGCCTTCATTGTGTTCATTAGAGGATTCAGTCAAACTCTAATTAAAATTTGGATCCGCTCAGTTCATTCTATTGTTTGATGCTCCAGCCTTTGCACTTTGTCTGTCAGAACAGAGACGTTGCCAGTGCTCAGGGGGTGCTGAGGGCCACAAGCCTGTTCCACATTTTCTCAGCGGGGATGATGAGCTTGTTGATATCGGGAGGATTTTTTATGAGCAGGTAGGAGCCTCCCAAAACAGCTCCTGTAGCACTGAACAGCAGGCCATGGTTTATCACCTGTGAAAAATTCATACAATTTTTTTTAATTAGGTTGAATTCAGTTTTATGCACACAAACGTATTAGTTCGTCACAAACTCACCTAAGGCTTTTTAAATGAATTCCATTTGAGTCTCTCAAAAGCATTAAGCAACTGCAAAGAAAATGCCCTGTCATGCTTTACCTTGTGTATTTGGTAACACTTTTATGTTATATGGGTCCCATAGTTTTTAAGCAATTTTGTAGGAAGGAAATTACATGTTGCTGTAAATTCATAGGAAGGACTCATTGCAAATGGTACTAATTATAGGTAAATGGAGGCAGTGTTAAATTTGTGCACTTCTAGATAATTAATGATGAATTGCTGGTAACATTTACAATATGTTATTTAATGCACAACACATCAGCTGAACACGTAAAACATTTTCAACAAATCATACAATTACATACATTTAAAATCATACAAAACAAAGCATACAATTCAACATATGTGGAGAATAGAGTTTCCAAGAATAAATGAATATTTGCTTGGATGTAATGGATCTTGGTTTTTAAGATTTTAACAGTCCTTCCAAAGAAATTCCACTGGAAATCAACAACTGCTTATTAATGCAACACAAACTGACTATTCTCAAATAAGGCACTGATAAGATAGCGCCTATTTTCCCTGCGATTGTTTTTGTTAGTTTTTTTAAAGCACTTAACTATTTACTGTTTATTTCACATGGACTATGGTAGTTAACTGGCCACATCTTAAGTCATAAAGGTTCTCTCATCAGATCATTTTGAGAGATTGATGTCCACATAGCACCAACATTCAGAAAACAAGACTGTCGAGTCTACAGCCACGCTAGCGACTCTGTGAGGCCAGTGTCTTGAGATGAACACTAACATCAGCATGCTAACATTCTCACAGTGGCAAAGCCAGTGTGCTGATGTTTAACAGGTCTAATGTTTGTCATGTTCACTATCTGAGGTTAACGTATTAGCGTGCTAACATTTGTCAGCAATAAACACAAAGTGCAAGTATGGGAATGTTAGATTTGTAGGTATTTGGTAGTCAGTTGTATTGGGGACATTAAAACTTTGACCTAATGGCGCTAGATGAAGATGGGAAACACGAAAGTGAATGAACAAAATTTCATGGCAATCTGTCCGATAGTCGTTGAGATATTTCAATGTAAACAACAAATGCCAACCTCATGGTGGCACTAGAGGAAAAGCCAGAGGATCACCAAAGTCAGACGGATTCATCCTGTGGAGGCCTTGAATGTCCGTACAAAATTTCATGGCAATCCATCCAACAGTTGTTGAGATATTTCTGTCTGGACCAAAGTGGTGGAGCGACCGACTGACTTTGCCATCTGCAAAACCAGGCTGAAGTAGTGCAATCGCAGACTTATTTAATGTAATTTATGTGTGATAATGTGGGGTATTGTAACATATTTAATAAAAAAAATTTTTTTTATAATTGTGAAAAAAAGTTTAATGCCTCTACTTTTTCCATACAGTACATACAGCTGTATACGCTTCACCGTGTTCAGTGACCTTGCAACTACTTCACCTTACAACTACCACATCCTCCCTACACTCGTCTGAGACACAGACTGTCATGCCCTCTCTGCGACAGACCTCTGTTTGTCCAAGTCAATATCACACACTATTTTATTATTTTGTCAAAATGTATGTTCTATTACTGTATATGCTGCTCAACACGGCAGTTTTTCTTCCCCCCATAGAGGTCATTTTGCCCTTTGCCCAGACATCCCAATGGGTTTAAACAATTTACAGGCAAGGCTGTGAAATCCCCACCGTCCTTTTGACAGTGGACCATTAGCGCAGAGGCCATCACCATAGGCCATCTCAGACAGTTCAACACAGTGCCAAGGACTCATCTACAGCCAAATGGGAGACATCAGAAACATTTCTTTGTGCAGCAAAGCCCTGTGTTTGCGGTAGAATAACTCAAATGTTCAATCTAGTGTTTCTAAAAGGGGACGTGTTTACCCAGTGAGAGTCACGTCCACCTTTCGAAGATACTGCGACTTCAAAAGAGTCCCGAATTGCCATCCTAAGATGTTCAAATGTATGAAATATCCCCCAAAAAGGAAATTGTATGCAGGAAAGATTAAACGAAAGGGTCTAAAGAGAAGACACGTTTTCTCAAAGTGTCTTACTTTTTCCTGCCAATGCCAGCGCTCCACGGCTTCATGGTACCTTGTCCTAGTGAAAGTGACCTGGAGACAGTGGAGGGCAACAAATGATATGGATGTTGTTGTAGACCAAGCAATGTGTCCGCGATCATTTTGTTTATTAGGACACTTACCATTGTGTAAAGAGGAATTATTGTCTTTGGCATGAGGAAGTGGAGGAAGTTATCAACATGTTTTCTGAAAAGGAACCATTTGGAGTTGACACGGGCTCGCATCTAAAAACGAAAAAGCACACGTGTTGGTGAGGTGACCCATCGGTCCTTCACATTGTGCGGTTGTTAAATAAATCTTACAGCCATATCAGAAACTCCAGAAGGTCTCCTCTATTCTCTCGGGCATAACTGCAGTACCGGGGGATTAAGCTAAAACAAAGTGCCGCAGTTCATTTTAAGGTCTGTTAGAATAAGGACAGTGCTCGGACCAATTATTGGCTTTTTGAGTGCATGAATTTTAATAGGCAGATGGTTAGGGAGCTGTCTACCTTTCAGATATGATGGACAGTGAAAATAGCTACAGATAACTGGAGTCGGCACACCCAGAACCCAAACTGACTTTCTTATGATTGTGAATAGCCTCTCTACACCTCATATACAAACCGTATGGGCTATTAATTATCAAGTCAAGAGGAGATCAGCCTAATTTCTAGTGTTAAATTAGTTAGTGGTGCGTGTCATTACCTGATCCAACCCCAGTGCTGGAATGTAACTAAGTACTTTTACTCTAGTACTGTGCTTCTGTGCAATTTTGAGGTACTTGTACCATACTTGTGTGTTTCCATTATATGCTACTTTACACTTCTGCTTTACTAGATTTTAGAGGGGCATATTGTGCTTTTTACTCCACCAAATTACATTTATGTCACAGCTGTAGTGAGGATTTACTTTTCAGATTAGGATTTTACATGTACAACATATGATCAGTCCAGGATTATTGATGAACGACGTTTTGACTGGTGATGCCCTTCTCTAGCCTGAATGCCTAACGTACCTTTAAACTTCATTTGAATCCTACCCTCACCCAAGCAAAGAGCAGACACCCAGCTGCTTACTCAGACCTTATATCTACTTTGTATATGCTTAGGCTGAACTACAATGGCTGGCTTAAGTCCAATATTCACTCTCATTTTTAGCTCTGTAATGCTCTACAAGATACTTCTTTCACATTACACATCATTAATCGTTTGATCCATTTTTATTATAAAAATATCAATGAAAGCCACTTCAAGTAATATTTTAAATGCATGACTTACTTGTAATGGAGCATTTTTATATTGCGGTACTGCTACTTCGCCTTAAGTAAAAGATCTCAATACTTTGTCCATCCCATTGTTTTGTGTTGACATTACTTACCTCTAAAATTGTAGGATTAAACACTGGATACATTTCTAACTCCACTTAAAGTGTTGCAAAGTTGTGTAAGGATATGCACTTTAAAGTATGAGGTTAAATTGGACATTTTAAATAAATATCCCTTACTTCAATGTAGTTGTACATGGCCAGGTCTGCGATCGCGTGGTCGTCTGGAACTCGCACCCTGGTATACTCAGGCAGTACAGCACCTGGGCGGATGCACAAAGGAAAACAGAGAGATTTTTCTCATGAATTGTCAGTTCATTCCCTGTGTCTCCTTTAATCTTCGTTCATTTAAAAAGTACTTACTGAAATCCTCATTGAGCTGTTCCATTACTTCTTCAAAGACAATGCAGTCCTCAAAGCCCTATAAAGCATGAATGGATGAATGAGTCTCCATTTAATTCTTCTCTGCCTTTTCTTCTCCTCCATTCAGTGTTACTTACGGCGTTCATCCCCTGCCCATAGAAAGGCACCACTGCATGGGCTGCATCGCCCATAAGAACACATTTGTCGCCAATGTGATATGGGGAGCACTTGATAGACACCATGGCCTGCCCAGGCAATCGGAAATAATCCCTCTTGAGAGCATCACTGCGGGACACAAAAGGAAATAAAACAATTACAAACTAATTTCGAGCTTTTCATTTTGACAGTTGCATGTTTCTGAACAACAGACTCTGGTTTTTGCTTGCTACACAAACATCTGTAACGTCTGAGTAAGACAAAACAACCATTCTCTGACTGCCCTGGTGAAGTTAAACAGCCAAAGGAAGGGGGAACGAAAGCATGCATGAGCCCTCGAAATAAAGCCAGCCCAGAGAGGGAGTGAGTGAGTGAAAGCCTCAAGCGATTCTACAGTTCATGTCTCCTCTATCTCTCCGTCACCCACAACATAGGGTTCACCTCAAATTAAAACCTCACTGCACAAAGCCCTGTAACTGTAAGTCTGCAATTTCACACTTCATAGATCATGGCTGTGGATGTGGCTGGAGACGACAGGATGATGGGAAATGAAAGTGTTTTTGAGGGCAGGTTGGATGAAGAGATAAAGGCAGAGGGGGAGAAAAGGGGGAGCCAGCGATGACAGACAGTGGAGAGAGACAGAGCGAGAGAGAGGGGGGGTGGGGGGTGAAGGTGAGAAAGTCATTTACACTCCTATTAGCGGTACGGTGTCAGGGAAGTATTTCTGGAAAAACTCGATGACTTCATCTCCTGTGGTGATCTTCTCAAATTCAGCAAATGGCATGAAGAGGGTACAGGTAAATGTCTTGTCCTAAATTGGGAAACAAACAGTGATGCACAGTGATGTTAGCTCTCAAATCCTTCGTGTCAAGTTAAATTGCGTCATCTTTGTTTACACTAAGACATAACACTTGGTTAGAAGATGCTTTACAAGATTAACCTTTATGGTAAAAAATAAAGTATTTAAAATAAAGTACAATATTTACCTCTCAAATTGACAATATGATATAAAAAAAAATAGAAAGAAATATAAGAAAACAATAAAGAATATGTACAATATGACTGTTATTTAAATGACAGTTTGTGCTATGTGCAAAATATTTACATCGGAATGTGCAAAAGTTTAAAATATTACTGTACTATAAGAGGGGTGGGTGGGGGGTATGAGAATCAGTGTCAGTGGGGGTCCCGGACCTTGTTGATGAGGCCGGCTGCAGACAGAAAGAAACTGTTTTTGTGGCGTGAGGTTTTGGTCCTGATGGGAGTGTCTGAAACAGTCTGTGTCCAGGGTGGGAGGCATCAGCCCCAGCTTTCCTGCTCCACCTCAGGGTCCTGGAGGTGTACAGGCCCTGGAGGGAAGGTAGATTGCAGCCAATCGCCTTGATGGAGGTGAGGATGGACTCAATGATGGTGGTGTAAAAATGCACCATCATTGTCTTTGGCAGGTTGAATTTCTTCAGCTGCCGCATGAAGTACATCCTCTGCTGGGCTTTCTTGGTGAGGGAGCTGATCAGCTCCCACATGAGGTCCCGGGGTGATGATGGTGCCCAGGAAGCAGAAGGACTCCACAGTGTCGACAGGGGGAGTCACACAGACTGATGGGGGCGGGTGGGGCTGGGTTCTTCCTCTAATCCACAACCATCTCCACTGTCTTGACAGCGTTGAGCTCCAGGTTGTTCTGACTGCACCAGGTCACCAGGTGGTCAACCTCCCACCTGTAGGCGGACTCATCCCCATCAGAGATGAGCCCAATGAGGGTGGTGTCATCCGCAAACTTCGGGAGCTTGACAGACTGGTGAGTGGAGGTGCAGCTGTTGGTGTACAGGGAGACGAGCAGAGGGGAAAGAACGCAGGCTTGGGGGGATCCGGTGCTGATGGTCCGGGAGTCCGAGACGTTTCCCTTGCCTCACGTGCTGTTAAGTAAGTGAGCCTAATTTATTACAGATGTGTTCTCAAGGTCAAGAAGGAACCCTTGCACTCACAAATAAAGTAGCATCCTTTCATAAACGCTGCATCCTGTGGTATACTGTGCACACAAGACGTTTGTTATAGTTTAATACAGATTCACATGATTTTCGTGCGTCTGAAAAATCCTCCATGCTGAGCTCAGAGAATCTTCCATCCTCAATGCAAATGTAATAGCCAAACCCCACCCAGTGCAAGTGATGGATGAAAGTGCTCTGGGGTTGTGGGAATGCCATTATGTGCCCATCTGAGCAGGTCCTATCTATCAACATCACAAAGTCCTCCCAGAGGACCTTTTAGCACTGTCTCTGTTACCATGGCATCCACAGAAGCAAGGACGTTTGGGGTTTTTTCTCAGCCATAATGTGTTCCTGGGAACTAGAGAGGTGAGTGACAGTGCAAATGCACTCCAAAGTCACCTGCCCTTAACCTGGTCTCACTGAAGAGACCGACAAAACTGTTGTGCCGAGTTAGCCATGCAGAAAAATCACAGTGGGATTAAGAAGAAGAGGAGAGACGAATAGAAGTCTGATAAAAAACCGACTGATGGGAAGGAGGATACAAGTGCTGTGTGAAAAGTAGGTAAGATTTCTGAGTAGTAAGCCTCTACTGGCTATGAAGTGTTTGTAAACGAGGCTAATTAACAATATGAGGACATCCCCGAGGTCAATCGTGCCCTGAAATTTTCCGAAGTGATTATTGCTTTTGTCTTTTTATAACAACCAGTTGTTGCCAAAAAATCAACAGTGGGCATTGCTCAATTAACAACTGTAATTTGAGGAACAGTGTAGCTATAAAACACAGGAGAGAAGAAAAGAAAATTGACACTCACCAGGTTGGGCAGGGCGATCATCATGAATGTGTTTCGCGGCCAGATGTGCAGATAATTGGGCTTCATGGCAAACTGGAGACGATGACGAAAGTGGGACGAAACAAAATGAAATAAACAAGAGGACATGTGGAATGGTGCCTGAACATTGTGGTGTCTAACACTAGCAGCATCTCACCACCTTCAGCAAAAGGAGGGTACTGTACAGAGGACTGACCTCTCCATTGATGGGTGGCATGGTGAGCTCCATGTAGCCGTGCGGGATGTAGGTCTGGCTGTAGTTGAAGCGGCTGCGACGCAGGAACTGCTTGCGGACGGCAGAAAAAGCTCCATCACAGCCTACAATCAGGTCGGCCGTGATCTGCTCCTTGGACCCGTCTGACCTGAGCAACATACCAGTACCATGACAAATGAACTTCAGTGTACGCTATGTTGACATCCATATGTAATGTATATAAGCTAAATAAATAACTTAGCTTTAGATTCTAACTTGATTTAACAGGCTAATCCATTTCACGTTGAGCCTACCAAATTATTTAATGAGCCAAGGTAACTTCATGTTGTGGCAACACCACAAACTTCATCAGGCTTACTAGAAGCAATGTACCGACTGTCAGATAGGCCCCGATCTTTAGTACTATCATATTATAAAGTTTTGAACATTCATCTGTAAATATGTTGCACATTGCACATACTGTAATTTAAATACCATGTCGCCGTATTGCACATATCCTATTCTATGATTGTTACATTCTTATAACATTCTGGTTTTATATTATCTATTATCTTATTTTCAATTTTATAGCAAGGATTCTTCACCGGCAGTACTTACTTGTGTTCCTTTATACTTCTTTACATTCTACTACTATTATGTTTATCGTTTCGCACCAACACCCCAAAGCAAATTCCTCGTATGTGAAATTGCTTTCCATTCCAGTCATTTCGGCACCAGTGGACATCGCTGCAAAATGTGTGATTAATTTTTATTATTCTTGACCCCATAGATTTTATTGTATGGATTCATGCGTTTCAGGTTGCATCTTGTATGAGGCTGTTCAATGTCATTTTGACAATTTTAGCAAAGTGGGTTTATTATTAGTTTAATGGCCAGCTTTATTTTCACAAAGAAAATACAGTTATAGCACCTATAACACCTAGTGCATAGTAAGTCCGATCTGAAATATGTGGTTTCCTAATTACAGTGTGCTCTGTGACAATTGGTTTGTTAAATGCACGTGGCTGCACCATGGGATGCTGATTTCAAATACTGTCTACCCACCACAGTGCTGTAGCTCTCCACCTAAAGATATAATATCTCAAAACAATGTATCAAATTACAATAATGACTCATCTAAGACCTCATTAACATGTTATTAGATTTACAACAATAAAGTAGATTACTGTACGGTTATAGACCAGACTATAAGAAGAAAGCAGGTCATGTACATCTAGTTCATGCTGATGGCTATCTCTGAACATTTCCTGGCTAGTGTGGGAGGGCACCGGCTATCACAGTGGCATCGGGTCTCTGTGTACATTTAATTATACAAGCTGGAGGGAGCAAATATGAGCTGTCACAGTTCAACAGGGATGTGTACTGGATGAGTAAGGTGCACGCCAGGGTGACTTTGGGATTCAAGGCACACTCACGGCCTTTACGTAAAAATTAAAGTGCATGAAAGTGTTTGTTCACTGTGGCAATAACGGCACAGTGACTCATTCTAATCCACATTTTTAACGAGGTGCATGTTGGGCCATCAGGCATAAAAATGAACAAATAAACTGAAACGACAACATACACATCACATGGATTTTGACACATTTTAGATAAGGCTGAATTCAATTTCAAAACTCTGTGATCAAATTAAACAGAGTTTTACTGTGTTAATAATCCACTACATGGGCACGCTTTTTCCCACGACTAAAAAAGACCTGGAGGTGTTTCCGTGTTAACTGGGTTGTAAATTGTGTGTCACGTTTACCTCAAGGACAACCAACTGCAGAGCTAATGAAAAGTCAAGCACCGAGGCTTCAAAGGCAGCCTGTTTATCACCATCCCAGATCTCAGGCAGTACAAGGCCACACGTGTTTACACGTAGCAACACAGAGGGAACACAATCAGTGAAGAAAACAAAGAATCCAAATGAGCAGATCCTCCCCCGAGATTACCCTCCATCTAATAACTTTAATAATAATAATAACATTATTTATGTAGCGCCTTTAAAAACAGAGGTCCCAAAGCGCTTCGACAGACGAGGCATGGCAAGAAATGCCAATGCCAGAAGGGCCCCATCTGAGGATCTAAGGCTGCGAGCTGGCTCATATGTGTTGGGGCTAGATAATACGCGTGCGTTTGTGTGTGTGTGCGCCGTGAGTGCAGGGGTGCCCATGCGTAAGACCTGTAACCATTTACCTGACAAAGGTCATTAGCCCCGTTTCAGCATTCCAGTCCTGCAGTTTGCGGTCAAAGTTCAACTTTGTGTTTGGAAATGTCTCGGCCTCTGTGGGAGTAAAATGTTACAAAAAGGAGCTTATATCCCATATGCAGGCGTGGCATAACACCAGCAGTTTAACATGACAGGTACTGTCTTGTTCAAATGCACACGAAAACCTCCGTGATTCTAATACAATGCAGAAAGGACACTGACTGTCAGCAGACAGTTAAATCAATCCCCCGCTGAAGGGGAATGACCTCATGCCGATTAGCACGAAATGCGTCTGTTTTGGAGAAAACCAACGTTTAGGCTGTCACACTTTCCGAAATCTCTTCATCTCAACGTTCATTCCAGGAGTCTGGATCGGCCCTGATAAGAGCGACGGCTTTACAAGCGGCCTCTTTTTCAGCACACGCGGGCAATCTAATTAAACACAGACCCACGCTTTCACACATTATCTCCAAGCGTACCCTGAGGCACATCATTAAATATTAGGCAAAATCCTTTCAGCCAGAAAAGACTAACACATCCCCTGATGTCCCCCTGAAGTACTCATGCAGTTTAAAGACTCGCATGAAGCCATCTCACAGGGAGTATCCGCAGTGGATGAGGCTCAGCTCGCTCGCAAACAGCATCACTTAGGACAACTGGTGAGAAGGAAGAGTAGGCCTACGTCTTTTAACTCGGAGCTTTGTGCAAAGTTCATGAAATAAGAACGTATTGAGGGTACAGACTTGAAACTTGATTAAGGCTTTCATAGAATCCAAGAATATGTACTGTATGTATACTGCATAATATGCTGTTTGTAAAAGTGGACTGGTGATCCTTTAAAGCGACACTATGTAGGCCTGACTTTTGAAAGAAGAAACAACACATTCTTCCTCATACAAATAAAAAGTGGGATTTAGTAGCAAGAAAAGGCACAATTCACTGCACTAAGGGGTTCAGCTGCTACAGCCTTAAGACCTTTACACACCAGGGGCGTCACGAATAAACGGCAAACTTTGGGTAGATACTACACACTGTGGTATTGTTACTTTTAATTGATTAAACGATCTAAGTACGATTTTTGGACACTTGCAGCATCACAGACAAGTGTAGAGTCGCACAAATCTAATTTCATCCGCATCTTTTGTGGGATTGTTAGCAGAACATAGTGTACATGGCATGGACACTCACTTTTGTGTTCCATTGTGGGAATACTTTTTAGGGTACCTCGTAGTTCACACTCAGAATTTGGACCCTCAAATAAACTGCCGGCCAATAAATATAGTGCATTGTAGGTATAGCCTGGTCAAGGGAGTGATTCTGGACACAGCCTGTGACCCTTCTCCACTTCTGCTACTGTTACACTACGTTTTAGCATTTAGCTTCATCCCATAGTTGTTACTTGTGGCTGCAGTAGCAAAGGTCAGCAAAAGTGACTTAGTCTTGCTTTAAAGTCAACAATGTAGTGAACCCACTGTATACATTTCCACATCAATTCAATCATTTAACGTTATTAGAGAGCGAACTCCGCTGCCTGCTCTTTAATATTCGAGAATACACAGGTAGTGAACGACAGGACGTTCAGTTCGGACTCCCGTTAAATCCCTATTAGCTCACATGCTGTATGTAGACCGTTGGTTAGATTATTACTGTGGTTGTATGAGGGGTTTTTTTTAAACTTCTTGTTTTGTTAGTTTTTAGAGCCTGATGTAAAATTAGAAGAATCTTCTCAATAATATAAAATGGGCTTTTTCCCTTGTTTAACTAACTTTATGTTCATTGTTCATGAGTACTGAAGATTGAGATAATACATGTATTACCGTGCCGTTCAATTCAGACCTGTGTCATGTTGAATGTGTTACAGAATTCAGTTCAGTTTCTTTTATATAGTGCCAATTCAGAACAGAAGTTATCACATTGCACCTATAGAGCAGGCCTAGAGCGTACGCTTTATAATATTATTTAGAGAGACCCAACAAATCCCACCAAGAGCGAGCACTTGGCGACAGTGGCAAGGAAAAACTTTCTTTAAGAGGCAGAAACCACAAGCAAAACCAGACTCAGGGCGGGCGGCCATCTGTTGGGTGTGGGGGGAGAGAGACAGAGAGAGAGAGACTGAGGGAGAGGGCAAATTCCACATAGAATTTTAGAAGAAATGTTACCTATGTCCGACCTAGAGAGATTCGGGCTCTTATTCAGACATGAAAAAAACATGTTAAATTCCCATCAGATTAACATAAAGGGGCACGTGTCTGAAAGGGGCTAAAACTACTGGTCCATCATTTGCATGTTTACTTGCCATTTCAGTTTGGCTATCATCTGGTTCTTTCAGCTCACATCCTATGACGCTGTGTTCAGTGTTAATGCTCCAAGGCTATTTTGGCTTCGTTAGAGAAAGACACTAGAATTTTCTTACCTGTTAGCAGCTCTTTGTTCAGATTGGCTCGATCTACTGACAGGATGAACTGAAAGGAGAACAATCCGCATTACAGTGGAATTCTAGAGGTACTACAACTTCACAAAGGGAACTGTAACACTGTTCATTTAAAATAGGAACAGGAACCCTCTCGGGCCTCCCTACATTCATGACTCTAGATGCTTTCACTGTTTACTAAACCATGTAAATCCCCATGAGCTTAAGAATCCCTGCCAAACTGGCAGCAGTGTAATTAAAAACAACAGTTTTCAGACAGACTAATCATACATATATAAATAACGGACACATTTTATAATGACATACAAATTTAATTTTGTTGGACTTCTATTGATACGTGACAACATTTCAGTCTGGCACCACAAGTTGTCACTTGCACTGTTCATTGCATTATAAAATACAGTATATGTTCACATTACAACAATGGCCAGCTTACCTGGCCTTTCTTGCCATAAGCGATCGGGGACTGTTTCCCACTCAGGGAATGGATCATTCTTGCATGCATTGGGATCCCCTGGGAGACAATCTGAGGAAAGATTATCGATACAGGGGGTCAAATTTTACAAATGACATCTATTAACATTCAGGATAAGTAATTCTGTATGGTGTTATTCTTTGAATAAATGTTTTGAGTCTCAATTTAGAAGTGGTCTAAGAGGAAACAGGGTATCATGCAGTGGGCAGTCCGGCTAGCTAGCTATCTATGTGGTCACCCAGCATCTGCCCTTGAAAGTATATGTGAAAACCTTGTAAAGCAAGTCTTGTTTTGTTGTATTGCTGAAAAGTCATGCAAGTATTAAAAAAAAGAAAAAAGGGTCTGATGCAGAGCTCTCAGGCTTGCATAACATGGTCAGTGCAGCAAATGTGGACCAACAAAAAGACTGCTGTCCTCAGATGCCAGAATACAACATCTTGAGTGGACTGCAAGCAAAGAATGCAGGGTGGACAGATTCCCTGGGGCTTTAGCAACATATATTTATTATTCCATTATTAGAAACCCAGCTAAACAAAAAAAAGCAAGGGTTTCTTCATCCATTTCGACCTAGGATGCGTGTTTCTTGCCATACCCATCTTCTAGACCAATAAACAAGCGAGACAGGGTCACCATGCCCCTGCAGTCCTGGCAGCAGAAACCTTCCCTTTTTACTAGATAAACAGTGAACATATTTAATCCGCATACCTTCTCCTCCATTCCAACATGCTTCAGTGCTTGCCGGCCCCTGTGAGACAAAGCCAGGTTGATGCTTCTCCCCTTCACAATTTTGGCCTTCCGGATATCTGACCAAAATCGGACACAGTGTTTCAATCCTACCTTTACGGAGTGTTGGAATAAACAATGGTTCTGTCCACCTATGTGTGTATACCGCTCAGGAATAATGTAATGTTGATGTGATGCTCTAGTCCTCAGAGTGGAAGCGATGTGTCAGTGTTGTGTACTTTAGTAGGTTTTATAGAGAGCTCTGAACACTACCTTCCCGAGTTTCAAAGACTTCCACATTAAAGCCTCTTTTGGCAAAGAAGCAGGCATTCAGTGCTCCAACCTAAAAGGTGAATGGGAATAAGGACAAACCCCTGTGCTTTTACACGGTCAAGAGGTACAATTAATTAAATAAGTCACTTTCATTTTCTTTTCTTACCAAACCACCGCCCACCACCGCCACAACCTTTTTCTCGGTTGACCTGTCGGTTAATTCCTCCATTGCGCGCCTTCTCTGGTGCTCTGACCCTGTCAGTGTCCAGTTGCAAAGTGGTCTGGCGGTAGTGGGTAGAGATTCAAAACGGGAGGGGCACAGCGAGTCCCATGCATGTCCTTCTCGAAATCAGTTCCCCATTTCAAAGCAAACACAGGCGACAGATAACTGAGGACTTTCCGAACGTCGCCGTGGGGTCAAAAGCCATAAACCAGATACTCCTTGTACTTTAGCCAACATGTTTGGGTGGAATAAGAAGAGTTTAGAGTTACGTCTCAGGAACGCACCAGCTGCCTAACCGGATATTAAGCATGCGGGTGCAAAAACATACGTTAAAAAGACGCTAAAACGACCTGCTATAGGTTGTCAAAAAAAAGCTCCTATAATTATAATTATAATTACATATGTCTCGTCGTTATTAGTAAAAAGAAAGATATGGTCATCACGGCACAGGGATTTCCCAGGGGTCATGTGCAATTTGTAATGAGATGACTAGTGGGATGGATCACTGCTCATAATGTCAAGTGACAGGTAAAGAATAGCATCGAAATGCACAAGTAAAGAAATCTGTCGCCACCTGGTGGCCGTGTGATGCAGCAACTTCAGCCACACGACCGCAGCCCACACAGCACGCGCGCGCAAATACTTAAGCGCGTGTGCAGAACAGAGTTGATACTATTATCAGTTGTTATTATTAATGGAACAGTAAAAAAGCTATAACACGGCACGTGTACAAAGAAGTAGATAGTACTGCAAAGGAAATGAAAAGAGCCTGACCTTATTTATATTTTATTTACAAGATAATAACAGCCTTCTCGGGTTCTCATGTCTAATCGTGGTGCTCAGAATTCTCGTGTCCGAGTAGGTCTTGGCTAAAGTGTCCAAAGTTAGGCCTTGCCTCCCTTTAAGGCATGTGGAATTTTCCCAAAACTAAAAGTAACGTCTTTGTCCACCTCGCTGCCTTTAAAACAAAGAAAAAAATATCTTCATCTTATGTAGTTGTATAATTCCCTCAGTCTTTCTTCATTTATTTATTTATTTTTAAACAAAAGGTTCAACTTCAGTCCTGCTTTGTGTGTGTGTGTGTGTGTGTGTGTGTGTGTGTGTGTGTGTGTGTGTGTGTGTGCAATGACACAAATGGCAATGTCCTCTATGTAGGACTCATCCGCAGAAATCACAACGATATTCAATGTTCAGCCTCTATGACTCATGTTTTACTATATCCCCTAATGAATTATAAAATAATCACCTCTTACTTTGCTACTTTTAGTGCTTTATTGAATAATTCATTTGCATTCAAGAACAAAACAATGCAAGAAAGAATATAAGAAAATCAAAAAATAAGAGGAAGAAATTAAATAATAATAATAGGATTATTATTATTATTATTATTATTAACAGTATTTAATTATATCGAGGGATCAAAGGCCAGTCATGCGCTATTCTTTTTTTACATTACCAGTTTCTTTTCAGATTTTAAATTCATACATTTCAGGGATCTCTAACTACTATTTATCACCGCCGTATGGCGATTTAAATTTCCACAACGGAGCAGATGGTTTAATTGTTCTCTAAATATATTTATTTGACAGTTTTACATCAGCTGTGTTCATTTCTCCGTACTGCTTGAAACCTTACGCGCTGAACGTAGCCGGAAATCCAAGCGCAGGTTATCCTAATCGATATCAGAGTCAATGACACGACGTAATTTTCAGAAACATGGTTAACAAGTTGCCACTTGCCAGTCACTTCAACTTTAAATGTATTAATTGATAGCCATTGTCGTGGTCGCGTGTCTCAGTCTGAATTCACCGCGGAACTGACAACTTACAAGTGTTGAATTACGGTCAGTTCTGTGTTCGATTGCTTTTGCCCATTCAAAGATGGCACCGTAAAAGCCACGGTTTGTTTTCCACGGGTGCGAAGTAACGTTATGTTTAAGTGCATTAACCGAACAGCCCAGGTTACGAGACATCTCCAGTCAGCAGGCAGCGGTTTCCGTCTTAACCAGGAGTTTAGGTACGGGTTGTCCGGCAAATGTCGAGGCTTTTTCTTAAAAATAATTGAGTTATTTTCACACCCAACGGTCGGCTAGCTGGCTACCGAGCCGGGCTGTTAAAGCCGGTTTGTTGACCTATGTTAAATTAAGCTCCCTAGCTAGACTGTTAGCTTTGTTGCTAATTAAGGTGCTAACGTTAACGTTAGATAAAAACAGTTTGTATGCCGAACGGCTGTATAATTGGTAAATTGTAACATTTTACAACAGCGGGGAATTAAACGTGACTGCAGATTTAGACAAACGAACCCTGCTGCCACTTTTGCTCCCCCTTTTTCTGGAGCTGCTGTTGCTAATTTAGCAAGCTAATGCTAGTTTGCCTGCTGTGTGAGTCGGATTATTTTGTGTCCTCTAGCGAGTAACGATAGCTAATCTCTGTTGTATGTTGGGCGAAGCGCTATAATTCGTGTTTTCAGTCAACTACCTGACAGTAGATTGTGAATTATAAAAATCTTTCTTTTTTTTTATGAATACGTTCTTGTTAACTTTGTTGTTTAGCTAACAGTACTGTTATAGCAAAGTGGCAATACAAAGTCTTTATTCAAGTTCTATTCCAAGGTGGTCTACATCAAACCATGAGTTCGCCATCAGCACTGAGATTTCTCAGGTGTGTGTGTGTACACACACACACACACACACACACACACACACACACACAAAATGTTACTGAGGATTTTTATTCCCATAACATTTCCGTTCTTTACAAAAAAGAGAACAGAAATCCCCCAACAAAGCAGGGCAGACTCCTTGGCTAACTGAACTAAACTTTGATTGGAGTTTTGCTTCCCTCCACTGCAGGCTGGTGTCATCCTTACCACTCAGAATGACCGACCCGGCTGTGAATAGGGTGGTTAGGGACATAATTCGCTCTCCCGAGGACAAACGCGTTTACAGGGGCCTGGAGTTTACCAATGGCCTCAAGGCTATGCTCATCAGTGACCCAACAACAGACAAGTCCTCTGCTGCTTTGGACGTCCACATAGGTAAAGGTCTCATCACCATTGTGTTGCCGGGTAGTCCTGTATCTTCATGTGGCTTTCTTCCTTACAGGGACTCTTATCACACAGTTTTGGAAAACAAAAGTGAAAATATTTGCTAAATATGTAACTAAGTTTTTCCCTGTAGGCTATGGAAGTAGTCCCCATTATAGTAAAAAAAAAAAAAAAAGTTGTACTTTGCGTAATGCCATAGTTATATGCACACAGTATCCTCAATACTGGCCATACTTGTCCTATTCTAGGATTATTTCCACAAGTTTTTTCCACTCTGGCCAACCAGTCAGTCAGACACTGAAAAGTCAAGGTGTTGTATCTGTGACCGTTAATGAGCTGAGAGCTACAGCTTCATCAACTGATTTTTCTGTGGCCATTTTTCTTAAATTCACAGGTTCATTATCGGACCCAGCAAACATCTCGGGCCTGGCACACTTTTGTGAGCACATGCTGTTCCTGGGAACAAAGAAGTATCCCAAGGAGAATGAGTACAGCCAGTTCCTCAGCGAGCACGCAGGCAGCTCCAATGCCTTTACCAGTGGAGAGCATACCAACTATTACTTTGACGTGTCCCACGAGCACTTGGAAGGAGCACTAGATAGGTACTTTCCTGTTCTTTTGATGGGATTAATTTTGACCTGTACTTAAAGTAATTAGTCTCATATGTCTCGTGTACATCGTTTGTTCCGCTGTAGTAATTTGAGTGGACTTGTGCGACTTCGTATTACTTGCTCTCTGCAAACGTTAGCAAATCTGACACTATTAGACAACCAGTCGAATTTAAATTCGCTCAACTAGTCTCTAATCTTTTTCCCACCACATTTACATACATTAGTCTTTTTTTTTGGCCACAAATATACTTTTTGTTTAATTGAGACTGATGTCAACTCTTTGCTTAAATGGTTGTTTAGTTATGAGTATACAGTGTCCCCCCCCCCCCCCCCAGGTGTTAATCCAAGTGAGCTGCCAGGTCGTAGCTTTGGTTACCAGACCCAGCTTCCTTGTGCTATTTCGTAGCTATCAGCCTAGTTCCTTCCCGCACTGAGGCTGGAAACCTCAGGCACAGGGTGAGACTGATGTCCTCAGCCTTGCAGGGGTCTCTGCTCACGTGTCAGCTGTGCTGGTTTAGAGAGGACTATAGTGCGGTGTCAGAATTTAACCCATTGGGATAAGCTTACCTACTTATAAATAATTGATAGTCTACTAAGCACCTGTTTATGGGTCATAGGCTAATTGTTCCCATGCGCCAGTGAATTGTGAAGGCCATCTGGACTGTAGTGGTAGGAAAGGACAGTGCGGAGTATGTTGAAATATTGATGATGTTGCCTCTTTTGAAAAAGAAGAACATTGTGTCTGAAAGGATCATATGTGTCATTGGCTGGCCCCATTATTTTAACCATACCCTTGCTATAATGATCAGAATATGCATGTATGAATGACATTTGGTAACTTGTAATTAAAAAGCAAGATTTTGACCCATCATTTTGTGGTTTTAGAAATGCCTTTTATTAAGAATAACAACCACATGCACCTCCATACTATATACACATTTTAGTACCAAGGGTCATGGTAAGATTGTTTTGCAAGAGCGTTTTATTGATCTAAACACCCAGCTGCTGTGTTTAGAGATACATTTTTAGTCAGATCCACAAGCATTTTAGACATGACTTGGTACAATATGCTGTCTTCAAATCTACAGCAATAACTGACCTGGAGTGTAGCTTTAAAAACATTAAAATTTTGTTTTTGCTTATCATTTCCATGGCAGTTGCTCTCCATGCTTTGCACTCATGCAAAAGACTTTGTGTCTTTTTCTGTGTCTACAAATCGTCTTAAAACACCAACAATCGTCATTGTTCAGATTTCGTGTCTAAACGCGTGGAAACCGCCAGCCGCACCGCTTTCATCCTTTTTATCCACGGTGCTTGGGAGGCTGTGCTACTGTTGTGCCTACCATTACTAAGCAACCGGTCCACATCACAAGCCGTCTGCTGATTTGACCATTTTATGGAGAGTAGCCTCATAGCAAAGATAAATGGATTACCAGCAATGTAAATCCCTCAGAGTAGCTTTAGTGCTAGATTTGTCAGTTACTTCAGGTTGGCTGACCTTTCAACCGAATGTTGTGACACACTTGTACAGAGGGTGAAGCAAGTTCTGTAGAGCTGATTGGTTCATTCTTGTCACATGACCTGTTGTGCGCTTGCTGCATTCGGAAACGTTGAGATTTTTCCGTCTTGGTTCGCGAATGCGCATCGCAACGACTGCGATGGCGTCATTTTTGGTTTTGAGTGCCGTTGTCATGCGTCTCCATTGGACAAAAATGAATTTGTGCGCGCAAAAGACACAACATCTGAACGACCCCATAGAGCTAATCTTAAAATGTTGAAAGTTACACAGCCTAGTAGTTATACATCTGAAAACTGCTTTTTAATACTGAACTATATTGTATAATGTTCCCTTTTACTGTCATTTTGCAATCTCTAGGTTTGCCCAATTCTTCCTGTGCCCACTGTTCGATGAGAGTTGTAAGGACCGGGAGGTGAATGCTGTGGACTCTGAGCATGAGAAGAACCTCATGAATGATGCCTGGAGGCTGTTTCAGTTGGAGAAGGCCACTGGCAACCCTAACCACCCCTTCAGTAAATTTGGAACAGGTAGAACATCTCCAGAGTTACCACCAATGCTCACTTAAACTGTACATGATCATGTTATTCATTCTGACTTTCTGCCGGTCTCTGGAGATACACTGAACACAACTGGAATAGTTTGTGTTAAAACACTAGATATTTAAACAAAAGTACCCTGTATAGGGTAGATGATCTGATTACGTATATCAGACCATTCTACTGGCCTATTTGCATATTAAAGACAAGCATTTTGCCCCACAGAGATTTACAGTATTAATGACTGTGACTTTGGTTATTCAGCTTAATAATGACCTAATCATGGTGAATATTGTGCGATATTAGGCTGCATAAGTACCTCATTTTATCTGTATTTGCTAAACGAAAGGACATGGTGTTCTATAGCAATAGAAAAAACACTGTCGTTTAAGTGTTGTGAGGGAAAGCATCTCATAGCATGAAGGGAGTTTAATCTCTAAGCCAGTGAATTCCCAGATTAGAGTGACATGGACTTGAAACAGCTCCAAGCTCGAAATAGCCACCTGATGGCAGTCTTGAATTACATAATCGTTATTCCAGTTAAGAATAGAAGAGGATCAGACAAACACTCTTAGTGGACCAACATAATCTGCAGATTGAGGTTTTTCGAGGCACAGACAGAAAAACAAAAGCAACAACCACTGGCACTTGACTTGCCTCAGAAGTGCTAGATGTCGGCTGCAGTTGTATTAGAAATATTGTTCATTCACAGATGGCACGCAAGCCGCTTTTCCATGTACCTGACAGGCTTCAGTCACTGGTTCATCATAAACTGATCTATAAAAAAAAGTCGCCCAACCTATCATGTTCTCAGAGTGAAATACTCACTAAGTGTTTTATTGTAGTGCAATGAGTATTTCTGCAGTTCTCAAGAAGACCATGCTGATGTGTTTCTCCTCCTCTGCATCCGTTTGTATTCTTAAAAAGAGGAACAGTCATTTCCACCCTGTGCGGCGATCATTATCTGTCCATTCCACAAAATGCCCTGTCTAATGATCTGTCAATGCACCTTCTGTTTGTGAATCTGTTTATTCAGACTACACTGATAATTGCAGTTGGACCGTGAACCTGAAGGATTTTATGTTTTTTTTTGTTTTTTATATAAACGGGCAAAAATTGATCATTACAATTATACTCTTTCGTGGAAAACAAATATCCACAATTCTTGTATTATTTCTCCTATAGGTAACAAATTGACCCTTGAGACCCAACCATCTAAAGATGGGATTGACATCCGTCAGGAGCTCCTGAAATTTCATTCTACATACTACTCCTCCAACCTCATGGGACTCTGTGTGTTAGGAAGAGGTAAGAATTAATTTCTCACAAGCGTGATGGTTAAATGTTGCAAAGACCTCGCTCTGCCTTAACAGCGCCCTCGTGACTAGCCAAGCCCTTGTACTGTCAATTACGCAAGACAACAAAGAGGAACAAACAATGCACGTCATGTATGACTTTGTGAACATTGGCTAAAACATAATATTTAAACAAGAAATGTGCAGATTATTTTACAGCAATACAACATAGCATTGTCCAGTCAATTGTAATACTGGGCCTCTGTATAATTAGCAAAAACAAATAGTCAAGACAGGTTGTAGTATTTCTTAACTGCATGTTTTTCTTCTCTTCAGCTTTGCTAACAGGGTGGATGTGATTTTTCTTTTGTTTTTGTCTTTTTAATATCTTATCATTGACCTTTTTAGTAGTTTCAACCTTTGTAATCCTTTGTAATTGTGACAAACTCTGAAAACCTCTGCTTCCTTTTGTGGGTAAAGAACATCAACCTCTTCCTGTTTTGCCATCTACAACAGGCTTGGTGTTGAAGGACAGTTAAACAAATTTCCTTGTAAACTAAAGCTGATCTTGCATGGTTTTAAAATAGAACCCAAAGGGTTTCTCAAAGATGAACTTCATTTTTTTTCTGGTCATTACATTAATTTAATTACACCAACACCTCAGAATGATTGGAAATCATTTTATTGATGTCAGGATGCTACCTTTTAACACCTATTTTAATTTCAAGTTAATTATTTTCACAACCCCCTTTGTTTAGTCTTCAAATTCAAAGCTAGCTCTTATTAAATGAAGCGTCACTGGTATGTTCATTACCAGCTGAAATTTACATTTTGCAAAACTTTCTCATCTGAATCATAAGAGATGCAGTTTGACAGAAGTGCTTATAATATCCTAGCATGATTAGTGGCTCGCAGTTACTCAACTGCTTAATGTCTAGTGAGCTTTTTGGTGTATTTATTGTTCAGAAATACCATGGGAGTTGATAGTTGCTTTATGGTTTACTGGACGAGTGCAGTCACATATCCATCTTTTTATAGTAAGTTGAATACTATAGATTCATTGGGTCTTCTTTGCGCTCATTAACTTTTAAGTAAGCTAAACTATAAATGTATTCAGCTTTGTTATTTTCCTCTTTACCTACAGAATCATTAGATGATTTGACCGCCATGGTGGTGAAGCTATTTGGCGAAGTGGAAAACAAGAATGTGCCTATCCCAGAATTCCCTGAGCACCCCTTCCAGGAAGAACACCTCAGAGTGAGCCAGTTACTAATCTCACCAATGTTTCTCACACTTGACTGTACACTCTTTAAACCTTTACTGTAATATAGGGCTTCAGGCCTAGTGTTTATTAGTTGTTGTTTTTTCCAGCATTCAGGCTCTAGTTAATAAATAGATTTTCCAGTTATCAAATATGTTTTCTAAAATATCACATGAATGACTTTTCCTAAGTAACAAGTTGGTTTTTTTTGTTTGTGTTCTCTCACAGCAATTCTACAAAGTGGTGCCCATTAAAGACATCAGGAACCTGTACGTGACTTTCCCCATCCTGGACCTACAGAAGTACTACAAATCGAACCCAGGACATTATCTGGGACATCTGATTGGTCACGAAGGACCTGGAAGTTTGTTATCTGAGCTCAAATCTAAAGGTAGGACATAAAGTAGCTCTCCAATATAATCACAGACATGTTTGTCCTATTCAACTTATCAAGATGCTACATTTTTGATCTTTTAAAATAAAATATGTGCTAATGACTAACTGAAAACAATTATCATTTTTAAGGCTGGGTGAACACGCTTGTTGGAGGGCAAAAAGAAGGAGCCAGAGGATTCATGTTCTTCATCATCAATGTGGACTTGACTGAGGAGGGCCTCTGTAAGTAGTACAACCAACTGCATGTGCACTGTAGTTCATTCAGCATTTGCTGATGTGCTTTACATGTGATTATTCCCTGTTGTGGTCAAGTGTGTGTGTGTGTGTAAATGAAATGTAAATAATGTTCATTGCAAATATATGTGTCACTTCAGTGCACGTTGAGGACATCATCTTCCACATGTTCCAGTATATCCAGAAACTGCGTACTGAGGGACCTCAGGAGTGGGTGTTTGAGGAGTGCAAGGTAAATTTTTTTTTACAAAAATGATCTTTCCTAAGGGATTAGAATAACATGCGACTTAAATACCGTACAGTTCCCCTTTTCTAGAACCTGGCTCTAAATTTCTTTCAACTGTATGTAACTGTTATGAGTTGTGGCTTCACTTGTTACATCCTCTCTCTGTCTCTCTCTGTAGGATTTAAACAAAGTGGCCTTCAGGTTCAAGGACAAAGAGCGACCCCGTGGCTACACTTCCAAAGTGGCTGGTTTACTACACGTATGTCCCCTCTCCATCTGCAAAGGTTGTTTCCAGGGAGACACAATGCAGCTCATTGCCTCTGTACCCGCTGTCGTCATCAGGCGGCCTGGTGCTGCTGTTGACTCTGTATTCAGAGAATTGAGATTTTGCCGAGGCACAGTCAGAAAGTGCAATTGCATTTTTTTTTCACCCTCGATTATAACAAGTCCTCGCATACTGGGACATGCAATGCAATCCCAATGCACTATATCAACCATTTGGTGTATTCCTCATTTTTGCAGGCTGTGATTCAGTTGTTAAACTATTAATTGGAGATCTATATACCATAAAGATAAGAGCTTTAACAACAAATGTGTTTTACGGGCAGTCCTCTCAAATGACAGGTGAAGAATTATTTGCGCTTAAAAAAAATGTATTTGAGTTCTTTTTACAGTTAATCGCCTTTCCACATGTGATACAATGCTAACAGCTTTCTGCTCTGTGTTTCAGTACTACCCTCTTGAAGAGGTGCTAGCAGCAGAGTACCTTTTGGAGGACTTCAGGCCAGATCTGATCGAGATGGTGCTGGATAAACTGAGACCTGAACATGTCAGGTCAGTGTGAGGACATCAGTCTCTGGTCTCTGGTACAGAAAAGCAGATGCCATCCATGCACTTGCACTAACAATCTATTTTATTTTATTTATTTATTCCTATTTTTTAAGAGCGTTATAATATGTAATGGTGTTGTCCATTGAGGAAAAACTGTAATTTTACCTCATTGTGAGACTGTAAAACACACTTCATCCAACTGGACATAAACAAAATTAAACTCTCCCAAAACCGTCTTTGTTAGTCTTTCCACCGTTCCAACAGTCACCAACTCTGGTTTGGTCAAAATAAGTCCTTTTATTCACTGCGTTCGATGAGAAAAGAAACAGCCGTTAGAACGCTGTCCTCAATGCCAACATTTTCACAGGGAGGGGCTCACATGCAGTTGGCAGCCAAAGTGAACTTCTTTGGACTTAAACACCAGGCGCCTCATTTATAAACGTTGCGTACGCACAAAAGAAGGCGTACGCCGCTCTCTACGCAATAATTGGTATTTATAAAAAGCAAACTTGACAGGAAAATGTGCGGTCCTTCACGCAAGCTCTGACCCAGGCGTACGCACAAAAATGGGTGAAATGACAGGGCAACACCGTCGGCAGATGGAAGAAACACGTGAAAGTGTGTGAAACTGTAGACCGTTGTGTAAAAGAAATGGCAATACTGCCTCTCATAAATAACATGAAGACTTCACAAAGCAAGTCTTACAATAAACAGTCTACACGAACACCCGTTTGATCGATCTGCAGTGTAAAACAAGCAAAATCAAACGAAAATTACAACAGAAATGCAAATTAACACGTTTGCAAATAGAAAAGTGAAATATAAACAGAAACAGAACGAAATAATGTACAAAACTGATATTCTCGTCAATGTGTCCCGCTGGCGGAGCAGATATAGATGCAATTAGATAGACAGATGGATGGATATATGTAATAATTGTCCACAAAGGCAAAGTTGTTTTTATAGTAAAAATGTCTTCATCAGCTACAGAATCATGGTATTCATGCATATACCTTTAGATAGTTTTATTTTTGATAAAATGACTTATGTCTCAACCATTCAGAAAGCTGCAAGAAATTACATTTGCACTGAACTATTTCCCATTTCCACGTAGATTATAACCTCCCATCTAGAGGGATCAGCTCCTGTACCCCCCCCCCCCCGTGGCAGACACACTCTGGCGACGGAGCGCTAGATGCTTTTTTTGCCTCGACTTTTGATTTCTTTTTATTTTGGCCACGGTCCGAGGTTGTGAGGCTACAGCATTTACGGTGTATGCAACCTTTTGCCATTTAAGTGCCTTTTTGGCATTAGTAATGCCCACACTGTGTCCTCCAAACAGCATTGTTCTGCTCTTTTCCACCTCGCCAACGATAACTTCTACTTCACATCGAGTGAAGTTACGTTTGTTGGATTTCCTCTCTGTGTTTGCCATGATTTCGCAATTGATGAATATTAACTTGTGGGTGTTTCACGGACTATTTATGGGCATCTATGGGTGTGACATGAAGCCGCAAAAGCTGCTCTACATTTAGAATTGATTGTGATTTATTAAGGGAAAACTGCGTAGGATTTTCGTGCGCATGGTTTTATAAAGCCGAATATTTCTGTGCGTACGCACGTCCTATGTTTTATCCGTACGCCACTTCTGACGCAAATCCTACGCAAAGTTTAATAAATGAGGCTCCAAGTGATTTGCTCAGATGATATCAGTGAACCATACAGTTGGACCTACACTTATGTCTGCTTCTGTGTATGTACATAGAGAGCGACAAAAAACCGGAGTCAAATTCTTCGGATGGGTACACATACCTAGCCAGTAAACCTGATTCTGAAACATGATCCAAATGCAATACTAACAGAAAGGCACTCGCATCTCCTCTTGTGGAGCGGTTACAAACGGAGACTGTTTAATCAGCTCTGACAGAGAGGTTTCTGTATCCATGTAACGTGACCTGGCTCACTCTTTTCTTTTCCCAGAGTTGCAGTGGTGTCAAAGTCATTTGAAGGACAAACCGACAAGACAGAAGAGTGGTATGGCACACAGTACAAACAGGAGGCCATCTCTGAAGAGACCATCGAGGTGAATCATAGTGCTCTAATCAAACCAAACACAATACTGGGAGTCTCGCTTTCTGCTTTGTGATGAGTGACTACTGCTTAAGCTTTATGACACACTGCTTGCTGTTATATATGTCTGGCTGTGTTTCAGAAATGGGCAAGTGCAGACCTCAACGGCAAATTCAAATTACCAATGAAAAACGAGTTCATCCCTACCAACTTCGAGATCTACCCTCTTGAGAAAGACTCTCCATCAGTCCCCACTTTAATCAAGGCAAGTGTTTTTTTTCTGCGCAGTATTGTCACTCTTCATTACTTAACTGCACTGGACAATACTTGCACAACTGCGTATTGTAAAAATCTCTCGCGCGCTTATATGTGGTAATAAGACTGATTGAGACATGAAGCATTTAGTACTGTTGTTACCATCATGTCAGGATCAGATGAACTAAGCTATGAACCACAGCGTACATATTCTGTTCTCTGAAGGAAAACTAAATTAAAGCCCAGGTGCCTTTTTCCTTTTTATTTCTACTTTGCTTAATGTATGTAAATAAGCAAATGTAGCTGAAGTGTGCCTTTGCCACCATTTGCAAATGATTGTCTTTGCTCAGAATGGACTTTCAATGAATATGAAAATGAGAACTGCCTGTGTGTGGTGGTCATTTGTTCCAGGACACTGCTATGAGCAAGGTGTGGTTCAAGCAGGATGACAAGTTCTTCCTGCCCAAGGCATGCCTGAACTTTGAGTTCTTCAGGTGCGTAACTAACTATGAACCTTTTGTACTTTGGTCCCACCCAGTAAACCAACATTTTACTTTCTATTACGTAACAGCTTGACGTCTTCTAGCAGTGGACAGCTTATAAGTTCTCGTTATTCTAAATAAAAAACACTGACTAAAGGTACTATACTAATAACCTATCAGTCGTTAACAGTATTTAAAAATAATCTGCCAACGAAGTTTCTATCAATTGTTAGTGATCGTGTCAACAATTCCTGTAGCTGCTCTGCAATAACAAAATACTTGAATATTTCAAAGGCGCTGGAGGAAGTATTTTTTTCATTAAGTTAAGCTATCGTTAACGCCTGTAGCACATCAAGTAAGACCAGATCAGAAAAGATCGAGGCTCTCACATCTTAGATGGAGGCAGGAACAGGGAAGTTGGAGGAAAGCAAAGCCCCAAACGGCAGCCACTCAGTTATGCTGTAGCTACTAGTCTGCTGGAAGCAGAGCACGTGATCTTTTAAAATGGCAATTTCCCATCAGTTATTTACCGTGATGTAAAAACAACTCCGTTCAGATGAAGCCTGTCACAGTTTGGCCATGGAGCGTCGCAGGCCAGCATGTAAAGCGCAATGGAAATACAAATGAATGCAATACATTGCCTGTGGAAACACGACATGAACCTCAAATTGAATGCCATGCTGCTGAAATTCTTTTAATCGGTTTAGCTGCTCCTTAATTAAGACCGCTTGAGGCCATTGTTATGACATGATTTCAGGATTTTTTTTCCTGATATTGTCAGCTCTAGAAGACTCATATTTTGGCTGTGGCAAAGACTTCAAAATAATTCGGAAGTAAAAAATGAAAACTTAACTTAAAACAGCCTTGTCCAGTGTTGCTGTAACAAGTCGGATACCAAACATCCTGTACCGGACTGTACCTGCAGCGTTACACCCTGAAAAACTACAGTTAGGCACGGGGCGATATGACAATTTCATGTCACAATTGTCCTGGCCAAAACAATTGAGATTCACGATAATCATCACAATATGCTTAAAACAAACTGAAATCACTTTACCTTACATTTTGTTAAACAAATATTTTATATGCTATCACAGATAGGACACGTCTTTTTAGTGAAAAACAATCAAATAAGGTCCCCCTTTATTTAAAGAACAAATAAATAAAAATAGCAACATTGTGTTCGTCTGTGCTTACATGATCATTCATGTATTTTTTTTTAAACTAGGCTCTATTTTTCACTTCTCTACCATGATGTCAAATGATCCAGACAACAATTGCGTCAGTGTATGTGTTATTTACCCCTGACTGAAGAAATACAGGAATTATCCTTTAACAAAAATAAAATCCAAGTGGCGCTGTGTCATAGAGTCAAAGTGTACTAATTTGGACCTGTTATAGTTTAAAGAAAAAACCCATGAACAACACAGTGGAACCTTTCTGTCATCAAACAGTACTGCTAGCCTTGTGGCCTAGAGAGTGGGAAATGCCAAACCTCAGCAATTAAAAAGAAATCAGGATAGGACTTTATGTTAACGAGCTAAACATCTTTTTTTAAGTCACTTGTGAGGATATTCACAATAATAGAAATTCACCACGATCAACTTATCTGTAGTGTTTTTTTTTATCCAGATCTGCGATTAAAATCTCATCGTCCCATCCCTTACTACTATTAATTATGTTAATGTGTAGGGTCATGCACTGTACTGTACTTTTAGTCCCTTCAGCTCCTACTATGAGAAAATGTAGAGTTTAAAATCTCTACACTTTGTTTCTATGCTTTGTTTGACCACTGCCATTTTCTCTACAGCCCGTTTGCGTATGTGGACCCATTGCATTGTAACATGGCATATTTATACCTGGAGCTCCTCAAGGACTCCCTCAACGAGTATGCATATGCAGCCGAGCTAGCTGGCTTGAACTATGACCTCCAAAATACCGTCTATGGGATGTATGTAAGTATTCAAAATCCGTCCCCATCGATCCCATGCTGCGTCCCAGACTTCACATCCCCAACCTTTATCATCCTCAGACTGGGCTGTTGTGGCTCAGCCAGGCCTGGGTTTACAGGTAATCTTACATTGGAAGGTTTTATCACACAGGATGATGCAATTAATGAGAAAAGTTAGGCGAAAACAGAAAACTACTGTGTGTGTGTGTGTATATATATATCAAAATATTTGACAATTTGAGAGTCATCTCAAGTGGTAAACCCCCACCCATGAGGTTTACAAAGATGCAAAAACCTTCCGACCCAGACCTGGCTGGACTAGCCTCTGTCCTGTCTGCAACTTCCTCTTCATTCTTCATCAGTCCTTTTTTTCCCTTTTTGCTCACCCACCTAGCGCGAGACCCTTATGGCTATTTAGGGACATTGTGTGTTTATTTTATCACAATGTCAGGCACATCGAGTCATTTTAATTTCTTTCTTTTAGATGTTTTAGGGTTAAATGGACACCTGTAGTCATGCGCTGAAGCGGCGTTCCACCACCGACGTTTAATTTATAGGTTGATCTGAGAACAGACAACTATATTCAATGGAAGACTCCTGCAGACACTGACAATTTTTACAAAAAACAAAGCTGGTCATGAGGCTGCATATACATACTCTTATCATTCTTCTTATACTTGAGTTGTCTTGTGTTTTTATATAAATTCTTTTGACAACCCCTCATTCCCAACAAATGTTTTTTTTTGTTTTTGTTCTTTTTTTCCCTTCCAATAGTCGCTACCTTTACGCAGATCCCCTGCACTGCAACATGACCTACTTGTTACTCAGGTTACTGAAGGATGATTTAAAAGAGTATACATATGCAGCCCGCCTGGCTGGGCTGGTGTATGGCATAGCCTCGGGGATGAATGCCATCCTCGTAAGTAAGCCGTTTGAAGTCTGGAGGGAAGTGGGGGCGCCAATGAAGGCCTTTGATAGTGTGGAAATGGCTTGGTTTTCTATGCTCAGTTTGATAATGTGAAGTGCTGTGTGTCCTGTTTGTCCAACCTGAAGGATTTATGGGAATCTCTGCTTGCCACTGCATTCCCTGCAAACACCAACTTAAAGGGACAGCTCACCCCAAAATCAAAAACGCATATTTTTCCTCTTACCTGTAGTGCTATTTATCTATCCAGATTTGTTGTGAGCAGTTTCATTGAGTTTTCCAATGTATTTTTTTGGCACTTTGAGCACCACAAGCCCGGTGCCATATAGTCCCATTATATTCAAGAAAGGCAGACCTCTACGGGCGATATCTCCAAAACTCGGCAACGCCCACCAAAACAATCTAGATGGATAAATAGCTCTGCAGGTAAGAGGAAAAATGTGCATTTTGATTTTGGGGTGAACTGTGCCTTTTTTTAAGAGTGTAATTTAGTTATAGGATATCTGAATACAGTCTTGTGGAAAAGTCATTTGCTACCATATTGGCATTTTATTTCTATTTAAGATTAAAAGATTTACTTTAAGGAATTATGATTGTTTGAGAGAATCTGTTCATTAGATCTCTTAAGAAGACACACCCAAATGTCCATATTTTCTGTTTGAAAACATTTTTTTATTGCTGTGACACCTCAAATTAGGGCTTTGTCGCAAGACTAATTTATAATAAAAAAAAAAATACAAAAAAATTTATTCATTAATATAATAAGTTTTGATTTTAGGCCCCTGTGGAAATAAAACTGAAATTCTGCATAAAGTTTTAAATTTGTCAGTGTGTCAAGGACACGCATGAGTGACTGATATTACAGATTCACTTCCAAAATGCCTTCAGGGTAATATATTCAGACAGTGCAGGAGAAGGAGAAATAGACTAGATGGCACGATTATGCCTACTCAGGATAATTAATTTTGGGGTATTTTGGCTGCCATTCTTTTGCTTCTATTGTGTCGGTGTCATACGGGTCCTTGATGGAAAAAGTGTCTCTGTTGCAAAACAAAAGGGATAAAGCCAAATGATGCAGATTCTCATAACCTATTTATAGTCACATTTCTGCTGATCCAAGTGCACAAAGGACGTTGGAAGTGGATCTGTATCCAGGCGCTTTGATATAGTTAAGGAGCATCTTGCTCAATCAGGCACCTCCTTTGTTTCCCCAACTGTGTGTGTGTGTGTGAGCAATTTTAATGTTGCAAACTAACAACCTACCCATGAATGAAACTGGTTTGCGGTGGTGGTGTTTTGCGCTGTCCTTTCTTTCAAGCTGTCTAACTTCTGCACTAGCACTCTGCACCCTTTGTCATGTGGCCCAGTAACCTGCATTCATTAGCGACCTCTCACCGCCGCGTCCATGACTGTGGTGTGTCCTCAGGGGCAGCTGTGCAACACACTGTCTGTGTAGTTGTGTGAGTTGCTGTGTGTAATTGATTTGAGTCAGCAGTATTGGTATGGCTGGCTGGGTGTTTTTGTCAAGGTTAATGATGTTAGGAGAGATTACATTTAACAGGTGTCACTGCGGGGACCAAGCGGCCGGGAGTGGGGAGGAATGGGATGAGTAGCCATGTAGCTGGAGGTTTTGCTGAATCATGAAGGGCCGTAAGGTGCAGATGACACTGCAAAGTTGAGGCTTTAAATAACCTTTCTTTCCAATTATAAAATTCTCATTTGCATTGGAAAACCTCATCATCAACCACTTAGGTCTGTTCTGACTCTCTAAGAGACTACAGTGAAATATGTTTGCACTGCAGAAGATGAAGTGACGCTTCCTAATATAGATCAGCCTTTTGTTGACCTCCCAGTCCAAAGGAATCTATGTATCATATATTCCTCCACATTTTTAGTTTAAGTTTATTATTTATTGGACCTTTTTTAGGCAAATGTACACACACTGTTACATATTTTGTGATATTTATTGTAGTGGCGGTGACTCATCTTAAGTGGGGGAGGGATGGGCTGTTCTGGACAATCATTTGGTCAGCCATCAATTACAGCACTTAGCCCCACGTCCAAGCTTTCAAATGAGCAAATGAAACTACAGTATGATCTGAAAGCGCGCTGATCATGCCAGGCTCACCTTGTCTTTCTGTTCGTTGCAGCTGTCTGTTAAAGGTTACAGTGACAAACAGCACATCCTGCTGAAGAAGATCATTGAGAAGATGGCCACCTTTGAGATAGATGAGAGGCGCTTTGACATCATCAAAGAAGCGGTAAGCTCGGACTGCAGCTCCATCATCGGTTTTTAAAGTTATGATGAGTCGTGATCGATCGAACAAACTTGTAGCAATTTATTGAACAGCCAACTTTAACCCCTGGGTATTCAGAATGTACTTTACTCTGCCTAACACAGAAGCAGTGAAGTGACAGAAGAAGTTGTTTTGATACTGTACAGTACTTTTTAACATACTCTTTTTAATCCAGATCATAAAGTGTTGATGTTGAACTGACTCTTCCTTCTCTTTCTCCCTGCAGTACATGAGGTCTTTGAATAACTTCCGAGCTGAGCAGCCTCACCAGCACGCCATGTACTACCTCCGTCTACTGATGACCGAGGTTGCTTGGACCAAAGATGAGCTCAGAGAGGCTCTGGACGGTGAGACGCCGCTCTTAATTTCTCTCGTTTTCTCTTTTACTTCTGTCTCAATGTCCCAGCCCTTGTGCTTATTAGCCCCTTTTCCACTGTGGGCCAAACTGAGTTCACTGAAATACAGAATAAATGCGTAGCCAAGCCCTTCTTCAGGATAGACCTGAACAAGTGAAGCTTGTGCTATATAGCTAATTGTATGAGGTTGAATAACATACGACAAACGCATGGCCGTAAGATATTTCACTACTTCCCAGTTTCGTTGGCTGGAGTTCCTGCGTTGAAGATTTAAGGTGTTTGGCTTACAGTCAATAAGTGGCTACTCTTTCGCTCCTCTCACTTTAGGTCTTTTCTTCTTCTGTTTTCCTTCTTAAATCCTCATTTGAATGCTAAGGCTGTTCTCCAGCAGATGCCTCCCTGGCTGCAGTCTTTCCTGTCCGCAGTGGCAGTCTGGAACCTGAAAGGCAGATTGTTATATTTGTACCACGGAGCTTCCACAAAGTGTCCTCGCCTCGGATTCACATGAGACTCAATTAACCTGCAGGGTCAAAGCCTGTAGCCCAGTCATCAGGGTCTCCCAATTACCACGGCGTGTTCCCTTATCAGTGTCCTTACCCTCCTGTCGTCCCCTGTCTGGGATCTATGAGACACTTTCAGTCTCTTGTTTCCTAGTGTGTGAGTTGGTGTTGCTGTGGACAAACAATCATTTAGATAAATTCTGTGTGTATCCCTGTAGTAGCTCATCCTTGAATCTGGGTCAGACGTGGCTTGAATTCAGATTGGCCAGCCCACATCGAGACAGACTTGATTGTCGTGCATGTGTAACTGAATCTGTAACGTGTGTTTTACCAGGCTTGTGTGATTGTCTAACGTGTGACCACTGTTGTGGTGTTGGTGACGGGAATACTGTTTGATGAACTCGCCACACACGCAGCAGTTATTCTGTTGTTGTTGTTTTTGTTTTTTTACTGATTCAGTCTTGATAGCAGCTTGGGAAATTGCTCTTTGATTGTTTGCTGTTGTCTGTGATCTGTATTCCAGATGTAACTCTCCCACGCCTCAAGGCCTTCATACCTCAGCTATTGTCACGGTTACATATTGAAGCCCTTCTCCATGGCAACATCACCAAGGAGGTTTGTCACTGTGTTTTTACTGCCAGCTGAAGGAATTTGAATTTTGTTACATCTCCTCTGCCTTGATGCATTAGTACATTTTCAAAAGTGCAGCTTTCCCTTCATATCGAGGCTCCAAATTTTGTAAAATATTTGTGTGCCTTTTTCTCAGCAACTATTCAATACACCTTTTTATTCTCATTTGAGTCACCTTCAACCTTTTATCAGACCCTCCAGTGGTATCACAGAGGACTATTGTCAGAAACCTCTTATAAGATCCTGCGATCAAGTTGCTTTATATACTCGGCCCCAGCCGTCACAGCGCCCGCCTTACGCCTTGTAATGATGGCAGCGTCACAGTCTGGTGGAGAGAGAATTGGACTCGCCAGTGGGAGCAATGATCCGTAACGCCAGAGCAAGAACTGACCACGTAGATTGGCAGGGAAGCCTCGTAACACGAGGCTGTGTGAAAGATGAGGAATCACATAGTCATGTATTGATGAGCAAATTGTACTTATTAATGTTAGCAAAGAAGGTCAATTAGAGGGCAGGAAACCACCTTAAAACATGGGTTTAAAAAAAGCTATTGGTGATGCTTCTTTAATTACTTTCTTGTTGTTTTGTGACAAGAACAGCTAAACGTAGTACATGTACCTCTCCGCTCACATTTACATGATGTGTTCCACAACCCTTACTTTTTCAGGTAGTACATTGACTGCACCAGTATCGGAGCCCGACACAGAAACCTCTAAATCATTCTGTTAGCTAAAGTCCATCCCTTATACGCATCCTACATAACACGTTCCAGAGGGATTCTATACACCTATGGCTATACCTACTGCTAAGTCTACAAACTGCAGTGAGGCTGGCCTGATATTGAATATTTGTTTTACCCTTCAGTAACGTTTAAAGGCTCAGTAATTTAAATAACAAACATTTCCATTGTAACCCTTGGTGCTTTTGGTTTTATCGAAGAGATTGTGTGATTTATCTGCTTTCTGAGACGTCTGCTCAGGATAACCCACAGAACTCAACAAATGTTTTATTTTATTTTTTTGATGCTTTAAGCATCACTCGGAAAATTCCATTCACTGTCTCTGTAGAAGTGCAGCAACAGAAGTCTCAGTGGTGACATCTCATAACCTTGCTAATAAAACCAAAACTATCTGCAGGGAAAGTTAATAAAGAGGTGAAAATGTACATTGAATATGGGATATCACTGGAGTTTTTAGGTGACGGTTGAGAGAGCAATGCATTACCCAAGTATACCATCAATTTGGTAGAAAAGCTCCATTGTCAAGATAACTTAATTCTGGTCACGAAGAACCCACAGCTTTAATGCAGCCTGCAGGGGAACGTCAGAAGAAATTATGTGGAATGTACACAGAAAATCACTACATGAAATAGGAGCCAGGTTAAGGGAAAGTGTGCGTCACAGAGAAGTAAATTACACATTTTTGGCGAAAGCTCAACATTAGAGCTAAACAGTACATAATGTTTTTCTGAGAGTAGGATTTTCCTTACAAATACGGTTTCTGTGGACTAAAATGTTTTGTTTTCCCTCCCTGTCTGGCATCTCTCTAGTCTGCTCTTGGCATGATGCAAATGGTGGAGGACACACTCATTGAGCATGCTCACACAAAACCCCTCCTCCCGAGCCAACTGATTCGCTACAGAGAGGTGCAGGTTCCAGATGGTAGGTCCTCTACCCCCCCACATCCCCCACATCCCATACACACACACACACCTGTCAAGCACTCTTAATCGTCATCTGCCAGTCACGCCTGTCTCCACGGCAACCATGCAGAAGAGTAACCTTACCCGGTGTTCTTGCCCTCGTCACCAGTGACGCCGTGTTGCTTTTGTAAAGACTTCATTAAATTCAACGTCCCTCGTTTCCCTCAGGGGAACATAATAATCACAGAGTGGAAATGAACGTCACTGGGCAAAATGCGTACACACCTTCCCCTCAGCTCAAACGTGAATGCACTCATGCCAAGCAAAGCACCTGTGCTGCCTTTCTGATTACTTTAGGAAAGTCGAGTTATGTGGAGAGGAAAACCAGAGCTGTGCTGGCCCACCTGGAGCCATCCGGTGTCTCACCGAAGGATTTTCCAGGCTTGGCTCCAGGCTGCCAGTCAGACACAGAGCAGGCGCACAGGGGACGGACGTAAAGGATGTAAACACAAAGTTGGCTTATGAAGTGACTGACTGGCTGACCGTCTGTCCAAGGAATAGGTTATTACTCATAGCTGAAAGCTTCAGAACAGATCATTCACATACATTTAGCCAGTTACACTTTCCTGTATGTTAAAAGCACCATGTGATTTCAATGTAATCAGAGAGATAGACTGCTATCACTCGTAAATTGACAGGCTTTTTAATACAAGGACTAACTAGAAAACACACTTCACATATGTGCTTTGATTAATCAAAGAGCTTATCTACCCAAAACATTTTACTGTTCCTTTTTATGTAAAAAAAAAAAAGTCCAACTTTTGACATGTTGAGACTGATGCTGAGGACAGTGGATATGACGCTCCCTGAGTGCAGAACCAAAGTGCACCGTCAGCATGTGCATAAAGGTACCTGCGTTACCCAGCCTCAACCTGATCACAATGGACTCAAACAAACTGAAGCTGATATGTGTAAAAAGGAACCCGTTTTCCCTGTGCTAGAGTGGATGGAAGACAATCTGAAGTACAGATGAAAGGCTAGAGGAGACCAATTTGGAACCACTCAGCAAAAAAGCACGATGCTGGCGTTCAGCAGAATGTCTCCGCCTTTCTGGAGAGTGTCACCACTGTCCTCGGTCTGAACTTATCTGTTTTTACTGTGTCGCACTCATCTGTGCCTGAAGCATAACTGCATATCTCCAATTAAAACAGCTCATCAGTTTTTTGCAGCTTTAGGCGGCACTGATGTTTTTGACCGACCTGATTATACATACAGGGATCATCATTTGGAATGGATTATATAGAGGGGCACAGCTAGGCTGGTGGAATTCATTTCCATGCTTATCGGAGTTCATGGATGACCGTGGATTTTGGGTTAATGAAAAGGATTCTGCTTTAAACTGCTTCAGCTGGTTTTTGCTCAGTCGCTGCTTTACGTGGTGAGTGTAGTTCTCAACGTATCTCTGCACGGCCCGGTCAGGTTCGACAGATTCATTTGAACTTCTACAGGGCTTTATCGTCGAAATTAAATCTCCACACACAGACGAGAAAGAAATTTAAATGCTTATGTTATCCTAGTTTGTCTTCCATTACCTGTTCCATAATTTGATTTTATGTTTTAAAACCTGGAGCAGCACCAGATGAGGTGGGAGAGAAAGAGGTTTTCAATATTTTGATATTGCTAAAATGTTTTGATACAAATGACTTTAATATTTTCTTTACTTCTTCATTACCTTCTATACTTACAAACATATTAAACTTGTGTTACTTCCCTACTTTTTTTTTTTTTTTTTGTTCTTCAACTCGAGAGCCCTGCCTTTTTTTTCTGTCAGTAATGCATCTCCGGGCGAGTGTGCTTCACTTCGTATGACTACAGTACTGAAAACACTTGACGAATATTCTTGCGTTCCTCTCAGGTGGCTGGTATGTTTACCAGCAGAGGAACGAGGTGCACAACAACTGTGGCATTGAGATCTACTACCAGACAGACCTGCAGACCACCCACGACAACATGCTGCTGGAGCTGTTCTGCCAGATCATCTCTGAGCCCTGCTTCAACACACTGAGAACCAAAGAACAGCTGGGTGAGCCCACAAAACCACAACAACAACCAAAAGCTGTAGAACATATCATGTGTAGCGTTTTCCAAAATGGGTTTCAATACACTGAATATAGAGACAAGAAAAAAACTGTGGCAGTTGTGTTTGAATTTTGCTGCCAAGTGGTGAATATTAATTCAGGCATTTTTCTTGGAGCATTGTGGAGCTTTGATCTGCATGATAGTCATTCGATACTACTCTATAAAGGCCAGAAACTGCAAGTGACGTTTCTGAAATGCTGTCAACCATGCTGCTGTTTAATAATGTGGAGAATGAATGGAGTGAGTCTCTGAACCACCTTTCCTTGGAAGCAGTGCTGTGCTACAGAGACAATAATAAGAATAAAATGAGGACAAACCTTTACAGTCAAATGCTTTTGAGTACATGAATGTGTGATTGTGAAGTTAATAGCTTAGCGCAACATGGCCTTGCGAACTGTTTTTCTACACAAGTTGAGGTTCCCTGTTTATCAACCCCCCCCCAGGCTACATTGTGTTCAGTGGGCCCCGGCGGGCTAACGGAGTGCAAGGCCTGCGCTTCATCATCCAGTCGGAGAAGGCGCCCCACTACCTGGAGAGCCGCGTGGAGGCTTTCCTCTGCACCATGGAGAAGGCTGTGGAGGAGATGAGCGATGAAGCCTTCCAGAAACACATCCAGGCGCTGGCCATCCGCCGCCTGGACAAGCCTAAGAAGCTGTCTGCTGAGTGCGCCAAGTACTGGGGAGAGATCATCTCTCAGCAGTATAATTTTGACCGAGGTGAGGCCTCCAAAACAGTCCTCTTCATCTCACTGCTCACTCTTAATTATGTTTAGGTTTTAGGCCAAATGCATCTTTTATTTATTTTTTTTGTTTATTTTAAGTATATTGAAATATATTTCAAAGCTCTTTCTGATCTACCAGCTATTATGAACAGCTCGTGTTACGTGGAAATTCAAATACAAGTTCTTGCGTTATCAATATGTTGGTCAGCCCCAGAGGTAAGCGCGATGTTGCTTAGAGCTGCACAAATTGGGTTCGATTAAAGCCTGAAATAATCTGCAGCCGTTGCGCACCTCTCTTGCAGCACTCTCCTGAGTGCCATAATGGATTGTAATGGGCCTGATTCACTGGTAATCTGCCTAAAGCCCTGAGTGATGGCAACACTGAAAGGCTGCCAAGGGAGTGGTGGTGATTTACTGATACCAGCGGCGTTAGAGGAGGGAGAGCGAGGGCAGCCGACATGCTTAACGCCATGGGCGCAGAAAAACATACAACGTGCACCATTAGTCGGCGCTTACACAGGCTCTGCTCCACGGGCTAACGGTGAGATGCAGCTGCTGGTGGTTCATTGTTTCCCTTTGCTGCTTTCAGCAATCATCTTTCACATTTTGTGCAAAAAGATGCACATTTGGTTTACCACCAAGCTGTTCATGGCTGTTTTTACACACCCAGTGCTTTCAGTTGCATTATTATGCGGCACTGACAACTTTGACCAAAAGTAAAACTGACCAAATTTCACGATGATGGGGATCACAAGTATTAAGCAACTTCAAGGTCTGTGCGAGTGTATTGTTTGAACCTCGTTGACATGAGCTGCCTGCAAAGGTAAGCAACAGAAACTGTCGGTGCGGTTTGGACAGGGCTCTGCAGTCATTGAAAGTAAACACTAGCCCGAGCGTACGGGACTAAAATGTTCTCAGGGTTTGAGCGCTACAGTAGCGATCGTGATAATGTTACTAATGTCAGCACTTCCGTTTGCCCTGTTGTGTTGCAGATAACATCGAAGTGGCCCATCTGAAGACTTTGACAAAAGAAAACATAATGCACTTCTACAGAGTAAGTAGTCCGACTTTATGCCCTATGATGTCTCCTCCCTTTCAAGACATTTGACAGACCGTGAGCAGCGGGAGACGAGTCTTCGTCCTCTGCTGCTCCTCTCAGTCTGTCCCAGGCCGGAGCTCAAGCTGACAACTGTGTTTGCTTCAAACCTTCATTGCTTTTTGAAGGCAACTGCTGGTCATTATTATCTGCTCATTTCCGTTGCATTTCCTTTTTATTTAAAAAAAGAATATAAATCTTCCCCAAACTGAAACATAATTCATGTGCCATTCAGACTCTCTATAGAGACATAAGCTGATGAAGGTGTTCGCTGAGGATCAGTGCAGTTTAACGGCTTCCTCATAAATGAGGTCCCATATTCTAATCTTCACGTGTTGTAAAGAGTCGCCGACCATAAACACACGAACAAATCTGAGCTTTGAGAATTTTATCTCATCATTTAATATGGAAATGACGACATGCTGTTCATAAAATGACTCCCTGGGTGCATTTACTCCCCCAGCAGCCACAGTTTTATTTGAACAGCCTTTAAATTACGACGCTCATTTGACTTTAATTGTGGTACTTTGCCGCAGCGGTTAATGTTGTATTGACAGTAGAGGTGTCATTAGGAGGCGGCCACATGCAAAAAACAACAACAACAATAACCCAGCATTTTATGACCTGCAAGAGTCGTCAAATATGTCACGAGGTCCATCAAACATTGTTAGATGCACGTTTGAACTGCCTGCTGATAAATGTTCTGTAATGATAACCGCACTGACACAGTCCATCGTTAATATCCGACACCGAACCTAAACTTCTATATCCTTGTTTACGTCACTTTTGTTAGAAAAATATGTGACTGACTTGACAACATACAGTTGGATCGTATGAACAGAGAAGAATTGATATGTTTGATGTCAGACCTACAGACGTCGTTTATTAAACATATGGGCTAACTACTGTAGCTCTGTGTTAGACCGTTTATTACTCGAGATGTAAAGGTCATTCTCACCTTGGGAACAGCCCTTGAGAAAACAATCTAACCACAAGGTCCCCTTTAGTAGCTGTTCTGGAGCTTTTGATCGTATCACACTGACGTTTGCCCAGTTGTCATGGATGTCCAGACACGCATGGGTTTAGTGGAATCAGTGTGCCGTCCGAGCTTTCATCTCCTCCTGCTTCTATTCATAGCCGTGGAGGTGACACTGACACAGGACGCTCACAGCATATCCGCTGCCATAATGACAGCCAGCCAGCCTGTTTCAGCGGGAATAAAGGGCCAAAGACGCATAGCCGCTGAAAGAATTGGCATTATCTCAGCACTGCAGAAACCATTACGGGCCGCGTGCAGAATGAACCTAATGCATTTCTAATGTCATATCGGCTGCAATCGAAGGGGTGTTTTCTTTTTTGGTCGCCAAGAGTTGACGCCGTCTGACTGCAGACGAGCCAAATCTTCTGTCTAATATAATCCTCCACCCGGGGACAGTGATGAGGCCCGACTGTGCAGCTAAATCTCCACAGGGCTGTCAGAACTGATCCCAGACTCACCGTGAAAAACACACGGCCACACCGAGTCTCTTCTTCTGTGGTAGCAACTCTGTTAAAAGCTCTTTTTGGAAGAGAGTGATGAGTCATTCCAGTTACTTTAAGTAACTATATCATGGCCGTATGTTTTTGTTCGTCACTATGTGGCAATTTAAATAATGGATGAAACTCCAAATTTTGGTTATAGTAACGATGCGGTTTGTCATGGAAAAAAAGAACCAACCAGCAACAGTGTTCATCATCCCACCTGTCTGTGTGTGTCCCTGCAGGATCGGCTGACAGTCGAAGCCCTGAAGAGACACAAGGTGTCCGTGCACGTCCTGTCCAGGGAGATGGACTCCTGTGAGTATCTGTATTCACTCGCTGGTTTCGTGGCCTTCATGTAGACGCTCGGTGGGTTCCTGCAGTGTCCGGTTGACCTGTTCGTCACTGTGTGTGTTTACCAGGTCCAATAGTGGGAGAGTTCCCCGCTCAGAATGATGTCAACCTGGCCCCCGCTCCTTCCCTGCCCCAGGTAACGATCATGCTCTTCAGTTAATTAGCGCGGCTGCTTTCCCAGCTACTTTCACTTTATTCAGATTTGTGGTGTATGACATTTTGAATCTAGAGTCCAAAAGGCGATGAGAAAATTAAACCCAAAGTTTCATGTAACATGACATCAGTGAACTGCGTATCTGTGTTTGTACAAAAGGAACAGAGGCAAAGTGTCACAAGTCTCACAGGAGCACCAAACGTGTATTAATCACAGCTGTTTACTGTGAAGTACTCTACTTAGTTATTTGGAATGAAAGTATATATTTTTGACCTGTTTTTAGGAAGTGTTGAGACGGGCTAACACATTGTTGGGTTTGGTCCTTTCACGGGATTTGATGGGGGAAAAAAAAAACGACTGTACACCATCTCAGGTTGGATGTGCTGTGCGTTGCAGTATTTTAGGTGGTTAAGACGTTTTGCTCAAGGCAGGAAACAAGCAAAAAGCTGGGCCTGTTTTTCTAAACCGAGAAAAGAGCAACTTTTTCTAAAAAAAAAGTGTTTCATGTCGAGTGAAAACAGAACGAGAGCATAAGGAAGACAAAATTGCAGCAGCTGTTGCTGAAACAAGCACGCTGACTTCATTGTAGGCGCCTCTGCTAAGTTAGAAAGTGCTAACAGAGTAGGTTACCAAGGAAACGGCGTGCATGCAGCCCGTTTTGCAATCGGCACCAAACGCACTTCAGGGAGAGCTTTCGTGTGGAGGCGTCAGACGTCCGTGGGAATGCTGCTCTGACCTGCCAACTCTTTTCCTCGCAGCCCACGTTGGTTGAGGACATGACGGAGTTCAAGAGGAGCCTGCCGCTCTTCCCCCTGGTCAAGCCTCACATCAACTTCATGGCTGCCAAACTGTGAGTGAGGCCGGCAGGTCGACCCGCGGCAGCATGGGGGCCGCTGGGGAGGGCGACACCTCCGCTCCCCCGCCCCTCCTCCCGTCAGGAAGACTTTCATCTGACTGAGCCTGCGCGTGTGTGCGTGTGTGTGTGTGTGTGTGTGTGTCAGTCAGGCTGGAGCCACTAGAAGAGATGCTTGGAAACAAATGCGTGTATTTGAAACACAAAGTTAGCCGTGGTCGTCGACATAGCTGTGATGACGATAGAGGTCACACCAGACTCACCTCATGTTAAAAATCTCTGAAAGGAGATGCAGCACTCACTCGCATCACAATACTGTGTTGGCTGTTGTAGAGGAAACAGAAACGAGGGGGGGGTAAGGGCCAGATCCCTTTTTTAAAAAGAGTTCAAGTGTACTGCAGAAGCTTCACAGTAGGAGGCGTTTTATTTGAATTATTCAGAGGCGTGCTGCTTTGAGGGTGGGTAGCTGGTTTATTGGGATGAACTGGGGGCTGCACAGGTTCAAGACAGTAGCTCCACGAAGGTCTTCTTTTATTTGTCAGACTCTGTTTTCCATGTAACTCTCTGAGGCACCACAACTGCTGAAAAACGACGATCTCGGTCGAATGGGATATTTTATTCAAATTGATGCTTTGCTGAAGAATATCTGCCTTTATAATTACTCTGATTTTTAGCCACACAGGTTTTGAAATGTTTTTGCTTGTAAACTGGTAAAATGTTGGGACCCTTTGAGGAGCTGCTGGAAATTGCTAATTGCAGAGATCCATGCCCGTGAAAATTGTTTTTATTTAGATTTTTGCATAAAATCGCATTTTACAGTAGTACGTAATTCAGACATCTCAGGGGTACCTCCATGCTGTTTTTGTTTTTTTTACATTCAATTTTACTAGTGACTGATTTAAAAACCACTTATCAGTGTCATCTACATTATGTAAAACTGAAAGGAAATAACGGCTGTAGAGACGAACAGTATATATATTTTTTAAATAAGCTCCAGGGAGATTGTCATTATTCTTACACTCTGTGTTCCTGAGACTTGCAGAGCCTGTCTGCAGTTTGTGCCTTTCCGGGGGGGGCATCAGCTAGTTCGTATCTGGCTGCACTGAGCTGCTCCTGGAGGATCTGTCCTCCCCCCATTAATTGTTGGACTGTGCACTGGCTCTTACAGCGTACGTCAAGAAGCAGCTAGCCTTTTTCTGAGGACAAAAAAAATAAATAAATACGAAAGCACTTCATGTTGATGCCTGAAGGAGGGCCAAGAAATATTCTGAATATATGCACTTCTCTCACTAAGCAATAAACCTAATGACGTGCACAGGGAACAGTGTGAGGCAGACTGAGACGTGGCTCTGCTGCCGCTGAGTAGCTTCAGCAGCTGCATCCGCTCGGCTCCTAAGCTCCAGCCTAAACCGCGGAGAGCTTAGGCCGTGCCTGGGATCGTGATGTCAGTGCCATGCAAGCATGACCTGCTCCTCTCAGGTGCTAACCAGCTTTGCTGTAACAACCCCACTGCTGGTGGAGCTGCCAACCACCCTCTTTTAAACAGCCAAAAATTGAGTTCTGATTTATTTGCCCCCCCCCCACGCAAATACCTGCTCTCAGGCCTAATTCGTCGCTCGCGCACTTGATGCTGCACCGTGTTTCAGAGAGTGGATTTAAGGGGTCATGGGAGTACGTGTGATCGTGCTGTACCAAGAGCTTCTTCAATGTTTTCCAGCATTTTACTACGTCTCAGCCACATCAAAACCATTTCAATTTTTAAGTTACGAACGAGGCCCCACTTCATTATCAACTGCTACTTCGTTCAAAAGGCACTATTGGCTTTTGTGGTCAAAACCCAAAGACAACCAGCAGCAGCATTCAGTGTACTTTGACGCCCACCGGCAGTAGCTTCACGGCGCCTGGGGGCGGTGAAAGAGCTGTTTCCGTGCAGTGTTCAGTAGAAACTAGCAACATATCAAGCTGGGGTGGGCCATGCCTCGTTTACCGACCGATTGCTTTACGTTTAGAAAATCAGAAGCATTTTTCGGGGTGGCGGGGTTCGTGGGCCGGTGGTGCTGACGTTTTCAGTGACAGTTTGTTCTTTTTATTGTCTTGTGTGTTTCTAACTAATAAACTACTGAATGGAACGGTTTTGTGTTTTTAATGCAACACTTCCTCTTCCCACAGTAAACACGTGCACTTTAACATTGGAAAAATACATTTATTCACAGAACTGATACAGTAGAACTCTGAAGTCAAAAGCGACGTCTGTACGACAGTTCGGACTTCAACGTCTCTTTTGGCAAAGTGGAGACTTTACAATGAATGTATTTGGGAAGCTGTGGTCCGCAGGTTGTAGGACATCTGGAAAGCAGGCACAGTTTGTATGTGCAGGTTAAATATTCCAAGTGGTCGGCTATACGTCGTGCCTTTCCACAGGGAGTCACATGTACTGATGTTTCCGAGCTCCTGGGAGCTGTAACTGCCACATGACGTTGATCATCACATCATGCTCCCAAATGATTTAAAACAAACCTTTGTACCATCATGTAGTGTTGAAGAGTCAGTTCACTAAAACAAAAAGCCCTATTTTCACATACCTCCCGTGCAGATACAGTACTTTTGTCCAAGTTTTGAGATTTACCATTACTACCCCAATACACGGTTGTAACTGCATTTAAATTTGAAAAAAGGTGTTTACATCTTTACTGAAGAAATATTACATAAAATCTGCTGGGCTGGATACAACTAGTCAGGAGAATATGGCTCGTCATTTGGTTGAACTGACCCTTTAATTTCCTGCCAAAATGTCAGCTGCTCCTTTTCAATTACCAGTGTCCAAGTTCCACTCGTGTCTGCGTGGCAACGACCTTGGGAGGCACAGCCTGACCTTAGCTACGGTTCACTGTCCGGTCATCACGTGTTGGGAGAAATAAGGGGAAGTGTGCGTTAAATAAATCCCCGACAGAAGAAGTCCAGGCGCAAATGTTCGTTTCACATCTCCCAGTGGAAAGTGCTGCATCAGAGTCACCCGAGGCTTTCCAAATGCTTTGTCACGGCAAAAAAAAAAAAAAAAAAAAACCTCGGAGGAGACCACAACACCCATCTATTCCC
>CM022471.1:21651646-21672330 GCA_011952105.1 Coreoperca whiteheadi
ACACGCAGCTCCAAAAACCTCCCACAGTTTGTGAAACCTGGTTGAGATCTGGTGACTGTAAAGGTCGTAGCGTTTTATTCACGTCATTTTCACCCTCACTAAACCATTCAGTGAGCCCCTGGTGCACGGAGGCATCTGCATTTGATACGTTTCAACACTCTTTTGTTCAGATTTTTCCTTTAATTTGTGCCCCGTCTGTATATTATCCTGTTCATTTACCCGGCAAGGCAAGCGTACAGCAAGTAAAAAACAGGCCGACCTTGTAGCACAGAAAGCGTCCTTCACTTAAAAGTTAAAGACAACTGCGTTGTAGTTGGTCACAGGCTGCTGGCAAGGGAATTACTGGCAGAGCTGCCGAGCCATCTCCAAGTCATCAGTTAAGACGTGGACAGATTTAATGCAAACACCGGAGCAGATACATTTTCATGAGCCTGCGGCGGAAACCGAAGCGGTGAGACCAAACTGTGACATCTCTAACTACAACATTTACATTAGCCTACACGTGTGAAAAGAGCAGCAGATTTAAAAAATTATTCTGGGGCTGGGTGGTTATTTTGGTGTTGTGGGTTTTTACAGGTACATAAGAGAGACTTTATGAAGCTGTTTGTACAGCCAGGCCACCGTGAGGCTGTTGCCCATAAGTACTGGACATATATTTTTGCAGCCGAGTACATTCACTCTGTAAAAGCACAGATCAGTGCAGCATTTTAAGCAGCCCGAGTTAAAGGTCTCTTAAGACAGCAGCGCTCCTGGCCCCTTCTTGAAGGAACCCAAAGAAAGCAAGGAGCGTTTGGCACTTTTAAAGCTTAGAAAGGTGGGGTATGCGATGCTGGAGAAATCCAGTACCATGACAAATACTATAATATAGAGCGAACAACAACACAGCAAGTAATATAACATTAGCTGGGTTGTGGGTTAGCAAACTGTCCTTACAGTTGCTGCTGCGAAGCGAACAGCCAGAGAGGACGAGACGGTTTCCCAGAGCCAGTAAACCAGCTCCAGACAGATACTCACAACTCTGCTGCTGCTACAGCTAACATCACAACGAAAGTAGGCGGAATGTCAGTGGGCAAGTCATTTAACGTTACCTGACACACAAATCATGGCTGAAATAGTGGTGTGTGGCTCGGACCGAGCTTTGCCAGCCAGGGCTGAGTACAAACACCGGAGTCCGTTCCAGCGCGCACACGGAACGGACAGCTAGCGGACTGTGAGGAGATAGTCGCTTAAATTTGACAAAAAGATGTGTATTGGATTAGAATCGCATATCCCACCTTTAATATGCAACGGAAAGATCACTTTTATTTCGTCTACCTGCCAAGCCTTTTGATGCGTTCCAGAGATCTTTTTTTTACTGCACCTTTGTTTGCCGGCTGGCTTGACTTCACAGTGTTGAGCGCATTAATGTGGTATATGTTGATGACAGTGTTGGAATCTCTTTCACTTTCTCCCTGCCTAAGCACTACGCCATCGCGGCCGGAGGGAACTGGGTCGCCCTTAATGGCTGCTGGCAGGGTGGAGAGCTGAGCAATTCATTTCAGCCACTGGCAGCACATTCCATAATTAAGATAATTTAAAAAAGACAAAAAAAGGGGGGGGGGTTGGGGGGTGTTGTCCTCAGTAGTGGGTGGGCACGCATGCTGGCACACGGTTCCAGCTGGCTTGTTTACTCTCTCTAGGCAGAGTGTCAGTAAAGAAGGAGCAGCAAGGACATGTCGTCCTCGGAGTTCTAGTGGCAGCCAAATGAGCAGGATAGGCTGGCTTTGGCTCGGCAGCAGGTGCAGGTGGGAATAGGGCCAGAACAGCATATAGCTACCCTCTTTGTGGGCTTCAGTGTTAGAGGCTTGCGGATATTCGGTGCCGTAAGCCAGTGAAAACAATCAAAACCTGGGTTAATAGAAAAGGTGATCTGTGGCTCCAAATCAACCCCCCCCCCATCTGACTGTTGCCACCAAGCTGTGAAATTGCTATTATTCTGAGGGCTATTTGAAGCTGTGGCAAATACCACAACTTTTGAAGCCAAGCCACTAAAATAATATTCAAAAAGCAAGAATATATGTATATCTGTGCTTTAACATTTTAAAACAAACATATTACACACTGAGCAATTGGCTGTCTGTACAACAAGCAAATCACACATCTAAACGGTAGCATTCTGTTTATAAAACCATAATACAGAATAAAAACTGGGAAGGGAACACTGCAGCAATGATGCAGCAAAACCGACGACGCTGTACTCCTCCTGCTCACTACACTACTGCCCAGCGTATCCTGCAGCTCGAGACTGGAACCCCTCTGACAGTACAAATAAAATCTCAACTAAGAGGTGGAGAGATTTTTTTAGTAAGAGTTTAATTATTCACCGAGCATGAAACAAGATATCAGGGGTGGAAATTAGCGCCCCGCCACCCACCAAATGCAGGGGTGATTTTGTGGTACATAACTTTCGAAACGAGCCACAACGCAACCGCGCATGTGCGTGCTTCATAGGTGCCCTGCGGTACTTGAACAAATAGTAATACACCTACTCTGTGTGTGTGTGTGACAGAGAATCAGTATTTTCTTTGAGGTTAAATATTAACCTTATGAAATAAAAGCCTATTGCTTGAATATTGTAGATCTTTTATTGCATGCGGTTCCCCACTGCCGGTGTTCTGACGATTTCTGCTGCCATGTGGAAAAATACTACCTTGTGTGTTTCCATCTCAAGGTGTGTATATACTGTAAAAGTATAACTCAGTATTATGAAATCTTTATGTTTTTTGATTACAAACAGAGCTAAGTATACTTTAAGAATATGGGGAGCATGATGAAATTATAATATCTATGATTTCAGGGAGACTGTGGGTCATCCACATGCGCAGAAGCGCTAAGCAGCACATCTCGATTGGTAGATGTTTGCAATTTTCATCCCCCAGCCAACTGCACCATTCTGAAACCGAAACAAGCAATGCTATACTTTGAACCAATTACCGCAAAATAAGGCCAACTTAAAGTCAGACCCTAACAAAGCAGTGATGATGGGGTAAAACCCACCTAATCTGGTAGTCCAGGTAACAAATCCAAATACTTTGCATGATGTCAGACATGGGTCAAACTGCATTTGCAGCGTTCGAGATCCAAGATTATCAAGTCAGCCTAGAACTTCTGCATGTGGTGCTCTTCTCGAAAGGATTGCGTCTGAGGTACATCCTGTTCTTATAGTCTAGAAGTGTCCCCATCACAGACCTGCGTTCTAATGATATGTGAATGTGAAAGGGAAACACTGCAGGGCAGCTGTGGTTTCATCAGCGCTACGCCGCTCATCTCTGCTCTCTCAGCCTTTGATGAGCTGCTTCGTCAGCTCCTCCCGTGACCCAATTTCACTCCCACTCCTCTCTCCCAGACACATCCAGCATCCCCGCACGACTCCCTCGCCACCTCTGTCTGACACTTGCTAATGGGATTAGGAAAAAGACACTTTACCCTGAGGAAGAGGAGCCTCTCTGCTAAACTCAACAGCCTCTGTGCATATAACCAACCATTGCTCCACTTCCTGTCCAGATACATTCAGCTGTTAGGGGAAACCTTGATCTTTTTCAGAACATTGGGGGCTAGAAATCACTTGACTTCAGTGGTTCTGGTTTTAGCACTTAAATATAAATAGAACAGAGCTCAGAATCCTGGTAGGTTACCTGCTACAGCACATGGTAGGGTAGATGAATTAACCAGGCACAGCAAAGGTCGCAAATAGTTGCAATGATTTTCTGTAGCAAAAACAGGTTTGCTTGTGACCAAAGTACAAAGTTCACAGTGGGAATAGGTGTCAAAAAAAGGTTAGCTTTCTGCATCTGGGACCTATTCACAAAACATTCTAATTTAAACATCCTAAAAATAAGGGGCCGGTCAGTGCTAACTTTAAGACTCCTGTGTATTTGGTCGAAGAGTAATTCACAAAGCATTTTAGCGTTTTACTAAAACAGAAGACTCCTAGATTACTTGTGCCTCATCGCGTCAGTGTTTTGGACAAAAGCATTTTTTGATGGTGAGCAAGTTAATATGGATCCTATCAGCTCACCAACAAAAAAAACAAACAAAAAAAAATCAATAAGACATGCGACTGCACGACTTGGGACACTGGATACATGCAGTTTGAAGCACTGACTAACTCAGCCGTCTGTCAGAAAAACACTCTTTAGACCGCGTGGAACGCCCACTTTGTTTGACAGCTAAGTGATAAATAAAAAGGTGATTTCAAAGTCGGGATGCCCCGACCTGCCGATACCGATTGCTGATCATCTGTGAGCCAGATCGGCCGATACACGGCCAATACCGATAATACCAATTTTTGGTATTGTTATAGCAGCTGGTATAGCAGTATTATAGGTCAGTTTGACTGTTTTGTAGTGTATTGGGAACTCCACCATGTGGCAGTGTAACCTAGGCTATGTACAAGTTGCTTCCCCCTGCAAGGTATTTTATCCTGGCCTACATTGCACATGGTATAGGTTCCACACTGCCGACATGTTTTGTTTTAGTAGCGCGTCGTGTGCCTGAGCGACCACATGCGCAGCTCCTGGCCTGTGAGCGAGGTGGGAGGCGGGACTACACCACACCGACGCACGCGTAGTTGTTGCTCTGAGCCGCAGGTGCCAGCGTATTTAACTACAGGTGCGTAGTACTAGTTTGCCTTATTTCATCAGTAAGGTTTTTTGGAAGTATTGAGCATTGGGCTAGATAAAGGGAGGAATCGGCATGCGAGGAAAACAGTTAGCTAACGGTTAGTTAGCATGCCACAATGACACCAACTCAGCTGAGAAATTGGCTCAAGGTTTTTTGGGTGATTGATCGGTTTTCGCAATCAGTACCGAGAAAGCATTAATCCCAAACTCCTGATGCCAACAGAATGAAAATGTATTTGGTTAACTGGAACAAATAGTGTATCCACGCATCTCTCTATCTACGTAATTACTTTGTTCCTCGCCCTCCTGTGTAATGATGAATATTTTATTTCACATTCACTGACAGACCTGTCAGCCAAGCACTGTAGTCATAGTTAATAGACTTGCACACGAACCATGTCACCCATAGCAACAGGGTCAACTCTGAGTTGCTCTCAGCAGCATTGGAACTTTTAGCACAATTTAAGACCACTCCTAGTGGTAAGATGAGACACTTTGTGAATACACCCTTGCTCCACAGCTCTACTAACACTCCCACTGCAAGCCTTACTGAACAAAACTTAATTTACATTGGATAGATATCCTGATTCCCAGAGGAACCAGCTGAACCTTACTAGACACCTTTCTCCCGTGCAAACACAAAACTGAATTTTCTGTCCAATAGCCAGCCTGTTAGATGTGCAGCCTCCTCCCAGTCTAACCTAAACTGTAGGGAAAGCAGAGAAAATTAAACATGACTAAATCAAAAAGGTAACCAGCCTCTGGTTGCTGTTATAAATAAATGATCCGTGATGGTGGCAGAAGCCAGCGCCATCACTGAGCAGATCAGCCACAGTAAAGAGGAAGTTCCCTTTCAAAATAAACCACTGGCCCATCCATCCCAGTTTTCTAACGACAAAAGAACACAAACTTGGGTGTCAGGAGCTGATGAGCTTGAGGGTAAACATTTTACCCTCTAGGCCACAACTCCTCAATGGCTGTTAAGAAACAAAGAGGAAAAAAAAAAAAAAAGAACTGGACAAGAATAACTAACCACAAAGACATAATCCTGTGGCACCCTGAGAAAACACAATGCAATGTGTCTAAATCATGACTTCAAAAGCTACTGTGTGAAACACACTCCATTTGTAATTTGTCTCAGGGCCAGAGCATGTGAATGAGACGTACCATTATATAACAAACAGGTTATCTTTGAAAACAGAAAAAAGTAGCCTGATGAGTTCCCTTGGACTGAACTAGAATAGATTTGCATTTATTTTAGCTTGAATTTAAATATTAACCTAGAAAACACTTCATTTGCGAAATTCCACGACAAAAATACAAGGTAAGTTTGTTCAGTCCTCTAGGAAAACGTGCATGCATATCCAATATATGCCTGAAGCACAGACTTCCTTTAACCACGTTGCTTGGCAACCACTCAGGCATGGCTTCACCTCAATTGCACCGAATCAATACTGTGTGCTTCCCTCTTTGCAATACATTAACAGAGTTATTATTTACCTGACACAAACACTGGGCATGCAAAGAAATGGACACCCAAAGTTGTTTACCCTACCAACGCACTCACACTAAATAATGGCACGTAAGTTGAAGTTGAGAAAACGCCTTCAACTGATGAAACTCGATCGTGGAGAACCATCAGGACACATACACCATTTCCTATATGCCAAGGACAATAAAAAAAGAAACAATTATCAATGCTTCAAATAAACTGTACGCTGCGTACTTTGTACAGCAGATGTAACCTGTCATAGTAGGAAAAGCACCGCTGTTACTGATCAAATGATGGCTCTGTTTTATTCAAATGTCTGTGACAGTGAGCCAGCATGCACAATACTAGGAACTTCAAACTGAAGCAGCGAAATGGAATTCAGCAGTCATTCATTGTATTATTTACACTTGTGCTTTGACTACTGTGAGGTCCAAAGGTTTTCTGTGAAAAAGGTCTAATGTGAACCACTTCCATTTAACTCTCGGTCAAATTTCAAGCAATAAGTGTAATGTAGGCTGACTACCCAAAAACGCACACATTTAATTAAGGAATGAGTAAAAATGTATACCACTTTCAGGCTTTTTATGTTATTGAAGTGACCTACAAATGGCCTAGATCTTAATCTCCTCAAGTGCAGTGTGTTTTATGTTATAACCGATTCCAAAACCATTATTGAGCACCTATTCAACAAAACCCAATTTTAATTTCTACTCCCCGTTAAGCTCCAACTGAACTGTTTAAAAGATCAGATCATTTTTCATGAAAACTAAAGAGCAGAAAATCTCCACTCAAAGCCCACGTTCCTAGTTTCGGGACATCGCTGTCAGACATGAACTGATCGGACACGATTCTCTCTCATTTTACAGACGACCGTGGTCTAACCTTGTCAACTGTATCTGACCAATAGTATTAGTCAGATACATGTTTTTTGTAATGTACTGCAAAGATACTTTTTTAAATTTGTGAGGCAACAAATGTGATATTGCAACGATTTCTTAATACTCACTTAAAACATTAAATGTACTTGGTGCCTGTTGGATCGCTCTAGTGGCTGTGATTTGTTTTTCTGCATTTAAGGGTTGGTAGAGCGCTAACTTACAGTCCTAGTGGGCCAATTAACACAACCTGAAATACAAAAAAGGAAAGAGGTTGACAGACACATTCACAAATGTATACGACTCAACCAGCCAAGTGCCAATAATCAGCTCTCAGAGGGAGATACAGACATACACAGGGTTATTTAGTGAGGAGGGGGAAACCTTATAGAAACATGCTTTTAGCACCAAAGTGAGTGACAGCACAGCCTTGGTCACTATAAATATACATGAACCTGTTTACCAGCCAGGCGAGGCCTCCTGCAGACTAACATTGTCTTAGGGCCAGCCACTGTCTCAAATTGCAACATCTCTCTCTCTCTCTTTGAGGTTGAAGCATAGCGGTGGCCCAGTGGTTGATGGGTAACCCAGTGACAACTGTGCACCGTTAACCTTGCACTGTATGTGTCGAGGTTTTTGACATTTGGCTATAAACATTTTACAGAGGGATAAAACTCGTCTTTGCTGTCACTGCAAAATGCTGTGCAATAAAACGACATGAAGACAAGTCGGTCACTGCCTTAGAGAAGTATGAAGGGATCGGAGACAGAAACTAATTAGTGGGGAGGTTCTGACCAAATAAGCAGAGCCGTGTATGTTCACTAGATGAGTCATAGCTGGTATTTGGGAACAATTGAAGCCCTCGTCACTCTGACGTGTCAGGATAATTGAGGCAGCAGCTTCTCTAAACTGCTGCTGGTCAATCAGCCAGACGCTGGGCCATATAACAAGCGAGCAGCCTTCTGTTCCTCATCAGGCTGAAAGGAAATATTTACCCAGATCACCACAGAACCTATGCTGGCTCTGGAGTAAACAAACATCCACTCAGTCAAGGCAAACTGAATAGCTCTCTGAGCTTTGGGTCCTGTCACAAGCAGCAGCTTAAGAGGGCCCTCAGAGGAGCTTCAGCAGTCTATTTGCATGGAAATTTGCTCTATAACGCTGCTTCAACGTCGACAACTGGTGGAAAATTAGAGTTGTCGTGACATTTTGACAGAACGACAAATCTAATTCAGAATTACAAGTTGGAAACTTTATAACAGTTTCTCTATCTTAGTGTTCTAAAGGAAACCGGCAATCTTTTCCCACTTTCTTCATTGTATAAACATGCATAACAAACTTAAGAGTACTCCATCAATTCAGCATTGCATTCCTGTAACACTGTCAAGAGTCACGATGGACAGTTGAAACATAAGCGATCGAAATTGATGCAGCAGAACCAGAGAGAGAGTCGTGTCCTTATCAAAACCTGGCGCCTACATTACCCACAATGCAACTCAACTGCCAACAGTTGGGTCCAAGTGACATCACTTGAGTAGGGATGGGGATATTGATACCATTTGAGACTGCTTAACGACCCGAGTCTTTCCATGCTTTTCTATTAATTTGGTGGAAAGTCGAGGCGACAATGGATTCTTAACAGAAGTGGTGTCGCTTTTGTTGCTTAACTGTGAGTCTGCCACTCTTCACGGTTGTCTAATTATTTTTAAGCCTCCAGCTTATCTCCCCAGCCCTGGTGTTATCCTCTGTGAGACGCAACTCACCCAGTTTGGGAAAGACGATGAGATACTCTGCGTTGCATTGTGGGCAGGCCACGCGTGCCGTGCTGTTGCCCCGCTGCTTCTCGTCCACCCAGCGCTGCAGGCAGGCTTGGTGGACCCACTTTGTGGAGCCGCGGCAGCGACACGGACGCACCCACTCTGCCGTGCGGTCGTCCTCATCCGTGGCAAAGCACACCCAGCAACTCCTAAGAAACAAAACACACACACACACGCCCACAGGTAGGATGAAGACAATGAAACACATTCACACACCCTGATAACTGGAAGAAACGGTTAAGGAAACACTGGTACAGGCTACCTTCTTAAGTGTTCTAGACTCATTATTTATGTGCATGCTGCCTCCTCTACACTTTGCTGCCTAGACTTTATCACAGTTCTTTCCGTTTTATATCCAACTCATTGTCCCGTACAAATCACCGTGTACTTTGTGATCTGGTCTCCATTAAGCCTAAGGAGACAGCAGCATTGGTATATTTTTTATTTACAAAGCCATAATGAATAAACTCCCCTCATATCTGTGTAATCTACCACTCACCGACAGCCATTATGATTTTCGCTCCACCAGGTAGCCAGGATTTGCTAAGAACTTGGTAGAGGAGCGTTCTCCGATTTTGCGCCCTGGTCCTGGAATAACCTTCAGGACACACTACAGCTGAATAATTTGGTCTCCCTGGGAGAGTGCAACGCTCTGATAAAAAACTAACAGAAGAGTGCAATTGCTATTCCTAAAAGGGATTTTGTATTGTGAGTCTGTTGTCCGTTGTGTGTTTTACATGTTTGTTTTTTTTAGAATTTTTGCAACCTTGCAATGGTTTGCCATCTTTGCCAGGTCTCCCTAGAAAATGATTTTAATTGCAAGGGACTTTGTTAAATAAAAAAACAAAAAAAACACTTAGCTGTTATCAGCTGTAACATCTGTTCTATTAACTGGGGGGGGGGGGATAAACTGCCTACAACACGTGACCCTAGAGTCAGTGTTCGAACTATTTGGGCAGCCAGGGGGGCTTAGCGCCCTCAAGGGACCTGTGCTCCCCGGGAAACAATACATTTAGTTATAAACGGAATTAGTTATGAAACAATGTCAGTAGGGCTGCACAATTAATCGAAATATTATCAAAATCGCAATATGGCCAAGTCCAATATCCAAATCGCAAAAAGGCTGTAATTTTTAGATAAAAACAAAAAACGCAAAATGTGTGACTAAAACAGCCTTATGATGAAGTGCTGTAGAGCTGCAGCGATGCCCCGGCTTACACATCTCGTTCTCCAGATAAGACAACATGTGTTGTTCAGTACAGACGAACAAATGTCACCATTTTAATATTTTTCAGTGAAAATGACAACTGTGCTGCAAAAATGATCTGTGATCGTGGATCATATCGCTAAATCTGTCAAAAAAAAAATAAAAATGGCAGTATGATTTTTTTTTTTTTTTAAACCACATTGTGCTGCCCTAGTGGTGAGCTTTTTTCCCCTCCTTGTTATATATGGTATTAGAGGCGACAACAGTTTAATAAAGTCAGTGTGTCTCTCTCTCTCTCCTCCTGAAGCTGTCCATGATTCCGAACAGGTTTTATTTTGACAGGAGGTCTGATCTGTTTTTGTTTATATGTACTTATGCTTTTCTAACATTAAAACACGTGTGTGTGTGTGTGTGTGAGCATCTGTGAGCATCTGTTTGTGCACAGCAGACTGGGGGAGTGAAAGAGAGCAAGCAAGACTAATGTAATCATTCACATGCCCTTTGAGAGAAAAGCCGGCAGTCAGCAACACAAAGTCACTTCAAACATGAGTCAAAGGTTTCAGCTTAGATCAGGTCTATTTGGAGTTCTTACTGAGAAAAGTGTTGGCGAGGCCATTTTTCTGAATTTAGGGAACAATGATAGAGGAAGTCTCTCAAATAACTCCAGACTAAATGGCCTTGATGGAACACACACACACACAGAGCATCACTCCGAGCCAGCGACTCTGCATGAAATCAGCCAACATCAATACATAAACCCTATAGGCAAACAAGCTGTTGTGCTGACTGCTTGTCAAGCATATCTGACAGCATTCAGGAACTCACAAAACAGGCCTTTCATCCTGCCATCTGGATACAAGACAAAGAATTTGTCAGGGGATTACATTTCCGATCACATCACAATGACAGATACCATTTCTTACCAAAACCAATACTTTCCATTATAGCGTTTTACTTGCATATTACTGAATACGGCCCCTTGCTTTGCATCTAGTTGGAGCTACAGTCTTTGGACGCTTCCTTTAGGATTAATCACACTGCTACTCAAACCTATATTCACCAGGGCATCCCTGTGCGAGTGAACACAATATCCCGATAAACCACGGCTAGGACATGCAGTGAAAGCAGAACGGGGCTCGGCTGCAGACAAAGCGAGGCGACGCAGTTTCCCGTGCGTGTGCGACATCCAGACAAATGCCGCGTTCTGGCCTCAAGCCAAACCATATTTCAACATCCGCCCATCCCCTCCCGCCCACTAGCATCCCAACACATCCTCCCTTCCTCTCCTCTCACACACAGTGAAAGTCCTTTTATTAACTAAACCTCTTCCACTTAAAAAGAGGTATGAGGCAGGAAGCGTCCACCTCCTCAAACCTATGCCTTCTCACTAACAGGAAAGGAGCCATTAGTATGTTTGGCCTGTCTGCTGTACTGTCTTCTAATTAATTGGGACTGCTTTTGAGAACAATACACCCCCCCCCCCAGCCCTCCTCCGCTCCATGTCTGTCCAACATCTGGGAGGTAATTTGATATCCAAGCTCTCTGACCTTACCACAGTACATTTCCGACTGTGACATTATATTGCTTTTCCATAATTAATCAGAAGCATACGACTGGCTGAAAGCTTCACCACCCGCGTCTCACTGCATGAGGTTAAGTTTAAGAATCTAGACCAGTGACATTCTTAGTTCAGCTGCTACATACCAGTGAAAACAGTCGTAGGGTTAGACCTGAATAATTAATTTAAGAAAATCAAAAAAAAAAAACACACCATGCTATTACTACCACAGCCAGGCTCCCAAACTATGACTAGGGAGTTGTATTGGTTCTAACAAAAAGTAGGAACAAGTGCATTTTACACCAGTGTGATAGTAAAATCCAAAAACGTCTAGATTTCCCTTTAAGCCACATTCGCATTCAACTCGGCCTGGGACCAGCTTGTTGCTTGGACATTCGCTGGTTCAAGGGATGACTTCTGCCTTCGACCCATTTACAGCCTGGCTATCCGCGTGTGACATTTATGTTCTCACTTTCATAATTACGCTGAACCTTGAACAGTTGGCATTTCACGGGATGAATGAAACAATGATTAGTCCACCCACACACACACACACACACCTCCCATAAATCCCTGGCATAAATTCAACGAGGAGAGGCAAACTGTAACAGAGATTTGTTTTTTCCCCTCTCAGGCTGTATGTACATTTAGGCATTCGCCGTAAGAACTCACAAACCTGGCAGATTAATATTCAAAAAACCCAGGGCAAAACCATGGATACATCATTACCTCCACCAATGCACATCGAAGATTTATTCTACAGCCTTAAAAAATTTAAACTCAGGTCTGAGTCTATCCATTCCTTAACTATCATGCGAAAGTTTGGTTTAAAACTCGGCCCAATGCAGGTTGAGAGGTACCAGACCGTAACGTATCTCTTCTCCGACAGGGTTTAGACAACTAGGTGCCTGTGTCTGACCTGATAAGATGTATCTGGGGTTTACTTTTCCTACTCCCTGTCTTTAACAACAGGTATGCCTGCAGCCTTTTTACTCACTAGGAAGTAGGAATACCCAGAATGCACAAAGGCATCGTTATGCAACGAAAAATTGCACTCATCAGTTCCCACAATGATCCACTGCCTGTGACTGTAGATATTCTGCCAGGTTTTTTTCCCCCCTCCACAGTCCCAGTTTATTGGTGCATCAATCATCTGTTTGACTCACATTTTGGTTTGCCTTGAAATCAATGTAGGGACTGTAGGGAAGACATGACGTTTAGGTCTTAGGTTTACTGAGGAGATGGTTTAAAAGAAGTAGTTAAGTTTCACTGCCCTATGCCTTGTTTGCTGTTAATTTGAGTCGTGGTAACGACCACGGCTTACCGTGATAGAGACATTCTGTAAGTAAAAGGCAAACATTAGGGCTGCACGATCTATCGTTTCAGCATCGACATTGTGGTGTGTGCATGTGCAACGTCAACTAACTCGAACACGCCATGCTACAACTTTCTTTGCTGCTTGATACAAAAGGAAAACTCGCATCGTTTGATGTTAGTGAGTGCCATGCAGGCTCTCAGAACGACCAGTGGTTTTTTTTGGTCAGTGGAGGAGAGATACACCAGCTTTACCCTGGCATCAGATCGCTGCAACCAACTCGTAGTAAAAACACAAGACTTGTCTCAGGAGGAGGAACAATCCGGAGGATGTGTGTATTTCCAGGTCGGAGTTTCTCCAGGAGTTGTCCCCGTTACACGGTGCAACGACAGCTTGAAGCGGAACTGAGGCCGACGCTGCACACCTGACCGACGGTACCGTGAGTGCACATGTTGTAAATAATCACTGTTGCTGGACTACTGATGCTGCTATTTCCATTTTGATTTCCTGATTTGATTTGTTTTGTGGGAATCCACGGCAAAACCCAGCGCTGACTTTTGAGTCGTCTTTTTGTGGTTGTGAACTGAACGGTTTGCGGGGAAAGAAAAATAGACTCTTTACAGAGTGGACTGAACACTGGGACTGTGGGATGCGTCTTTCCACACACTCCCCAATGTTGCTTCGCTTGCTTGATCTAATACACCTATTGAAAACTGAATAGAGTTTTGGTATATTTGTTGTAGGAGAACATTGGCAACATTTGTTGCTGGTTTTTGGTGACATTTCATTGCTACTTTCTTTCTTGTTTTGTATGGTTTGACGGAGCTATTTTACAATTATTACTTGCCAGACCTGACTGACTGGTACCCTTCTTCATTTAAAAGTCGCTACAAAAAAAAAAGGTCTAGAATTATTAATTCTTTCCAAATAGAGCTATTAAAGTCATCTGGTAAAAATTCCTGCATTTTTTTCCATATCGCTATATATATATATATATACACACTCTCTCTCTCTCTCTCTATCCATCTCACAGAAAAACAAAATATCACTATCAATTTTTTACCAATATTGTGCAGCCCTGGCAAACATGCCCCCAAACTGCTGCTTATGGAAAAAAAGCCACCAAAATGCTTCTTACAGAGAGAGAGAGAGTTTGGTGGTTTTTCCAGTCACTTCATAAGCCAACTTTTGTTGGTGGCCACCTCTAGCAGCAGTTTCACATTGGCTTCAACATTTGTCAGTAGTTGACTCCGTAAAATCAGTTCGAAACAAAACTCGAAAAATTCTGTACACTGTCACAAACTGAATTAAAATAAATAGGAAACAATTTAGTAACATGGACCCAGTACCACGGGAACATTTCCGAATCTTTATATTTTTCGTGTGTACCATGCTTAGTAGTCAGACACTGATATTAACTATAGTAACAACATGAGAAGACGCGCTCCGCTGTAGTCAGGGCTCCGTTCAGTTTGTCATTTGCTAAGCGATACTTCTATATACACAAATACCAAAATCCCTTTCGTCCTGGAGGAATGCCGGAGAAGATCTCTGTTCGTCCCAAACACATTTCCTATCGTCCCCGGGACGAGCCCTGCCCCAATGCACCCCATGTGTATTTCAACCCTCCTGCTCCCACACTTGAATAATGGATGTCAAATCTGTGGCCTTCTGTCATCGTCAAACCGAGGTCTTGGTGTGCTCTGTTACTGGGGCGTAGAGGGGGCTCATCTGTGAAAGCCTGTGGATGGCCAACTTGGATCATTTGCTCAGGTTGCTACCTGCCTGCAATGGATGATTTTCCAATACTCCCCCGGTGCTGAATAAAACATGACAGTGCAGGAGCGGAGCCTTGGGGTCGAGGCGCTCAGGTGACATGGTCAGCTTAAGGTCCATGACGGACACGTGCTGAATCTGAGTGTGATGGAAACATCGGCCATCTATTCACACCTAGGTCTCCTGTCCACATAGAGCTCACCACGTAACTGCCCCCCACCCCTTGCCTGCACCATACATACTCAAAGCCGTTTTTACTATTATCATAAATTATCTTTTTTGTTGCTCAGAAAAAAAAAATAAAAATATGCATCTTGTTGCCCTTTCCAATGTCCTACACTGGGGGGGCTTAATATTCCCAAAACAGCACAGAGACTGAAACTAAGGCAGCGATAAAACATGAGGAGGAGAAGTTGAGTAGAGCAGTGGACAGATGTCTCCACAGGAGCAAGACAGTGGAGAACAAAACCCAGCGCTCCCTTTGATTCCCTGGCTCTTATTCCTGTAACCCAGCCCCGCAGCATGACAGGACCTAATATAACAGCACCGAAATGCTATCCTCTGTGCGAAACCTTAATCTCCAGCTCGCTGTCGCCTCAAACCTGTTCAACAGAACACTGGGGCAGATAAGCCTGCGCTGAACATGAACAAAATGGTCTCCTGCATATGGAGAATTCTTGGGCAACATGACATGAAAACTGGCTTGTAAACCGATAAATTTAAAGATGGACCGTAACAAAACTCTATAGAATCAGTGTTTGTAACAATCTAACTCAAACGTACTATGAGGAGTCCTAAAACTGCTTATGAAACAGTCTGAATTTAATACTGATGCCTCTATTTGACCTATATAAGCACAGGAGACCATAAGTGAGAATATTTCTTTACAGTTATTCTTAATGCCTGTCACTGGGTCTGATTCCCTGCCAAATCAAATGAAAAGATTGACAGCACGCAGAGCGGAGGAGCGTATGTCTACATTTTCCCCAGGCAAAGTTTTGCAGTGAGCTAGCCAGTAAAAAGGAAGCAGGAGATTTTTCTTTAGAGAATTTTATTTCTGACGTTTATATTTTGTGGTTATGGCTGATACTGGGGCGGGATCAGCAAGGAGAAAAAAGGGACAGCGACGGAGCACGGGCGAAAACACGACGGTCGGTCATTCGACAGATGGAGAGAATTGCGGGATTTGGAAGGCTTCAAAACCGATCCTGAAATGGCCCTCTTCCTCATAGACAGGTGTGTCATATGTCTATTATATTTCTGAAATACACTGCAAGAAGTGGAACGGAGGTACAGGTCACGGTGGCTTATGACGTAACATTTATGTTGGCCAATGGACATGCTACCGAGCTATATCTTGCTGTTGGCTTATTATTATTATTATTATTATTATTATTATAATAGACACAACATTACTAAGGAATGTAGAGAACTTTAGCTTCCTCAACAAAATTACTATAACCGAGCAACCAAATCTGTTTGTTGTAGGCTTACATGTAGCCTAGGTGTATGAACAGTACTAAAACAAAGTTTACTTTGTTTCACCATCGTCATATTACAGTTGTTAATCTTTAATAGCTACATTACCTCATAGCTATGCATCCTGCAAACAGCTGTGTTTATAAAGAATACTTTTAAAAATAGGTTGAGTCCCCCCTCCCCGCTTCAAAAACAAATCCACTTGTTGGCCAGATCAAGATCTTTATGATACAAGCCGGGGGAAACACTACCGCTTTTGTCCACAGGAGCCGCCAGAATCAAAACAAAATGAAAGATCGTTGTAGTTAGTTGCTTAAATGAATGATTTAAGTCTAACATATACTTGTTTGCTGGGGATTCAACAACGTGTTCCCAATATTTACACGTGACTAAAACGAAGCCCAAACCTAGAGACACATAATGCTGGCAGATGCTACCACAGCTGACACGTTGCCCTGTTATTGCTTAACAAGGTCTGGAAGGTTTCCATGAAAATGTCCTTTAAGAACATGAGACCTGATAATGGCGACTAGCCTGAAATATGCTGAAGCAAGGTGACCTGCCGTCTCAGCCACTTATTTACATGTTAAACAGGTAAATTCAAGTGGGGCTTGTCTGTTTCCACACTGAGCTTTGATCCACCTAGTGCTAACCTACTGCTTTGGAACTTCAAGGGCAGGCAAACAGCAGTGTGTATTATCCTGTTTCTTCAGGTATTTTCAAGACCTTCAAGTTGCCAGGATCAAAAGAATGTGCAGCAATGAAGGACTGTAGATCCTTCCAGTCCAGCGAGGCCAACGTCACGTGTTCCACTTCAGCTGCGGACGTCATTTCAACAAACTAAGAAAGCAGAGAACTGTATCATAAAGTCACACAAACACAGGTAGGGGGATATGATGGGGGGGCTCTGAGATGCCAGTGTGATTGCAACTGTGTACATGAGTGTGACCGTGCAGCTACTTTCTCATCGTCTCACAAGTCAGGCTGCCGTTCTTAAAGAAGCATATAAGCCACCCAACAAAGGCTCCTTTCACTCCGCAGCGGCCATGTGACCGTGGGAAAGCGGGAGGTCCCTCAGCATAAAGGCAGGCATAGGAGCATCGGATTCTGGCCCACAAAGATCTTAAAGGAAGGTTAAGGTCTAGGGGGGGGGGCTGCTCCATGTCTGACTGCTTCTACTTAATCACAAACTAGTCTTGTCCGTGTCAGTTAAACAACAACGGAGGCTGTTTGCCACCCTGGAACAGTATATTATCTGACCCACGATGAGTACCTTTCATGTGTCGGCTTCTGATTAAAGGAGTCTCTGGCAGATAAATTGGTGAGTGTCAGCTGCCACACTGACTGAAAAGCTGTGATAGTTATCTAGTCCTGGGGATTTTCCACATGAGGTGGACAAAATAACAGGGTGTCCTTACAACATTATGCAATCGAATACAGCAATATAAACTCCAGCTTCTACAATTACCAGATTTGAATCAACACCTTGTTGACAGTGCCACCAAAAACATTTTAGATGCGCAGTTTATTGCTTTGAAGTACATAATAGTGACATTCAAAAACAGAAACTGACCAGTAAACATTCAGGGAGGTGTGTTTATCAGTCATTGACAAGTAAGTAAAGTTTATCCACTGAGTCAACTAAAGGCACACAACAAATTTGTGTACTTCTACCTGGAGTACTCAAAACTTGACCTTTGTATATATTAACATGCGCACAGGAGTTCAGGAAGAGGCGTTTGGAAGCCAGCCACTCATTGGCCAATCAAGGCATATCTGGACAACAAAAGCAGACGAGAAAACGAGGAGGTTGTGAGAGCCAATAAAAAAGGTCAGGCTGGATTGAAATGTGTCCCCCCACATCTATTTGTGAAACACTGCATTGCAGGGGCAGCTGGCTGCTTGTGGCAGGCCCAGATAAGAGCCTGTGGAGTCTTATGTTTGTCTGTGATAGAGGCTGGGTACACAACAGTCTAGGAGCAAGGGGACATGACATACGTCTTCCTGCTATCGGCTCTTCAAACACTGTCAGGGTTATTGCCTCTGCCACACACCCGCGGCACGCAGCTACAGCACATTTCACGAAGCTCACATGCCCTTCCTTTCTTTCTGCTACTGTACTATGTGCTTGGGAAATGGTCTCAAAGTTCAATATTGACAGGAAGTGCTGCGCCAAATGCCTTTTAGTTCGCACTGCACAAGCTGTCAAATGCCCGGGAGTATTTTGACGGGGAACGCCGCACCAACATGCTCGGACCTAATGCTGCAGCATCTGCTCACACAGAGGACGGAGAAATCTGGCCTCACATGTAGCATGATAACACTTGGAGAGCAGCCACCGGGCCTTTGTCTGACTTGAAAGGAAAGTGAACCAAAACATATCGATGAACCCTTTTTTTATTATTACGTACAGAATAAAGGTGGGTAGACATTAGCCTGGTCAACAGTGAAAAATGTGTGTGATGTATCTGTGCCCGAGTTAAAAACAAGACTCCCTGCTCACTGGGTGGAAGACACTAATCATGTGGTCTTATCCCATCTAATCTTATTCTGCAGCGCTTGTGCGGCCTAGTCCAAGTTTGCACTTCAATTTTGTGCATTGCCAGGCAACTTATCATGCATCCCCTGCCACTGCAGTCATAATGATCATTTTACTGAATTCATCACATGGACTTCAATTACCCATCCCCACAATTTTGGAGAGAGGCATTGAATTACATTACCATAATATATTTGACCAAGCAGATTCAGTTGTAAGTGTATATATAAATAAATCTTGTTTTACAACTGTATAGGATGTTTTCACGACACGTCATCAATCCGGAAGTCGGCCATATTGGCGATACTGAACGTCAACAATGCCACTGAACCGAACTCGCAAACTTTTGCGGATTATTTCTGCTGAAAACGGTCAATTATTGTCGTGTTTTTGGCTGTACTAATCGGTCGGACTGGGAGAAACATTTGGAGTTTTATAGACTGCCAAAAGTAACAACAAATCAAGGAGAAGAGTGAAAAAAACTGTCTGAAACAGAACCAGGATTTCAAGGGAAAGAATCTCGACAACATTCACGTTTGTTCTTATTGCTTGTCAGGTAGGTGAAATATTAGGCTGCTATCTTAACTAATTCTGTAGTGTAATAGTACACTCTCATATTGATATTACGTTGCTGTTTGATATTTCTTGGCTAAAAACGTGATTCTAATCTTATTTCTTAACCTTCAATAGTACGATGTTACGGAAATTTAGTTAATGGTGCTATACTTATTATTATTGTAGTCTAGGTAAAAGATCTGACCTGTACAAGACGGATGAGACAGGTTGGGTGCCGTGCGTTAATATGAACAGAAAACAAGAACCACCATCACCTCAGGACTCACTGACGTCCCGCTACAAACGTCATGTGAGTCGAACCCAGCAGAAACACAAGGGTGCCGCTGTCCATTCTCTGCTTCTTTTTTTATGGTTAAGACATAATAAATTAGTAGAAATTAGTCTTCAGTGGTGTATTAACCATCCATGCTGTGGTTTACATCCGAGTATCTCCAATAGGGCCGCGCATCCAGGTTACTGACCGCGACGTAGGTGTAAACCCTCTATTATGATCAATTAGAACTGCACCTGTTGGGTAATCGCCTTGATTCCGCCTTACTAGTTTTACTAAAAAGGTGCGAAAGTTTAAGTAAAAAAGGACAACAAAAAAAACGTGATAAAATACCAATGTCTGTCTGACTTACTTCATCAATTTAGCTCTAATCAGAGAAACAAGACCTATTGCATAGTTTTTTTTAAATGATATGAATCTGGGGTGTATTTACATAAATTGAACAAATCGAAATGACATTTGGTGTTTTTTTTTTTTTTTAATGGTCTTACATTATTGAAACCTTTCAGAGCCAAAAACGAACATTTATTAATGCACTTGTCTAGTGTTTGTCCACAAATATAAAATCATCCTTTACCTAAATTGAGGATAACAGGTTCTAATTTGGGTCTTTGGTAATGCTTTCGTTTGCATTTGAGCTTTTAAATAAGTTCAGTAAGACTCTCATCACACACGAACGTTTTCACAAACATGGCTAATGATCTTCGGCTTGACCTTGGCAGGTAAGAACTTTCGGTTCCCACTGTAACTGACAGCGCTTATTTTGGGTTTCAAAACAGCAGATCACACAGTAAGTGTAGTTGTTAACACGTCTTTCCTCCTGTTGTCAGAAGACTGCACAACTTTAATCGTTATTTGATCAAGCATCCCAAAATGCTAACTGCTCCCTCAATTAGCCGTGGTTGGCTAGACAAAAGACAGTACCCACTGTTTACTCGGATGAATTCAGGTCAGTATGATTTGCATGCATTCTTTAAAATGGGTAAACCGTATTCTGCAAAAAAGTGGGTTTGGCCCTCTCTACATCTGGGGGGGGGGGGGGGGGGGGGCAGGAAAAAAAAGGGGGGGCCACCTGTGGGTTCCCCTTTTTCCTTTTTTCACCACTCCCCCCCCCACAA
>CM022471.1:21688110-21709864 GCA_011952105.1 Coreoperca whiteheadi
AATAACCACAAAAACCCCTAAGGCCCCCGGGTTGGTCTGCCGGGGTCCCCCCCCCCCCCCAAAACTCCCCCCCCCCCCCCCCCCGAACGAACACACACACATTGCCTCAGCTGGTCTGACTCACATGATCTTACTCACGCGTCAGTTTTGATTTGCATTGACTCTTTGTGTGTGTGTGAGTGCAGCTTTTAGGCGATTGAAATCCATTTACCTCAATGCAAATTAAAGCCCCTCAAGCAGAGCTGAAACTCCACTCTTCTTGTGAGCAGTTACGTTTGGAAATCAATTAATTCAACGAATAGTTCCACGTCTTGGGAAATAAGAAGCTACGAACAACAGCTGCAGAGCCTGCGACCCCGAAATATTCGGAAATGTATTTGAGGAATTGATTAAAATACATAATCAGTTTATCAAAATTGTTGTCTATTAATTTTTCTGTGAACCGACTATTTTAATAAATGACACCAACTGGCAGTAACAGCTTGCCATTGATTTTACAGGCTTTGTTCTTTATAGGTGTCACCAATCGTGTGTTGTTTAACGGCCTGTATGCTGTATAATGTTATTGTAACAGATAGAAGGTCCCAGCAATAACTGAAGTCAGTAGTCGAGGGAGAGCAAACACTGGTGCTCTTTGACTTTGTGCGCTTGTTGACAAGAACATTGGTCAGTGGATTAGAGTTGACACACAGGGGCTTTTATCAGGAGGAAAACAAGAATTGCAAGTCAGATGAGTGTGATGAAGCGGTGGGCGTCTCCATTTAACTTTTCTTGAAACCTTTGCAAAGATGGAGCCCACACAATGCACTTCCTGTCTCTGCGTTAGGTAACGTTGTGGTGTAAAGGTCTCCAGTAAGGTCTAAGTTAAAAGTAAAGGTTTACAAAGTTTTTATATATATATTTTTTTGCTTTTGTTAAACCTAACTTACTCGGTCTTAACCAGGACCTCAGAGGTCACGCTTGTTTGGAAGAGGAGGTCAATGTGAACTTCTGTCTTTGTTTAGGTTCAGAGTGGGGTCACCCCAGCTTAGCCTGAGGTGAAAGGTCAATATTTAGAACACTTGGTTGGGCTGACGTTTGGCTGACAAGCTAAACGTGACCTCTCAACTTTATAATCGTTGGCGTTAACAACTCTTGAGATGATCTCAATGTCAGAGCAATGCCCTGTACTTTAAACAGCCACTAATGACTGTATAGAGATACGATGAGTTTGTTAAAGGTTAATTTGCACCTTGCTTCCAATAAACTACACTCTCGGAGTGCTATGTTTTGTTATGGTGGAAAATGCATGACTCCTGCAAGCATGACTGAGCAAATCCAGTCCAGGCAACAAAACAAGCCCAGACTTGTTTTGTCTATTAAAATCATGGTTTGTCCAGATATCACAAGCCTTGAATTACTACTGAAAGCATTACTACCTTTGCCAAGCTTAACTGGATTCTGGAAATCCTATATTATTACATGAAAGACATTTAATAGTTTCATGATTATTGCTTTTACAAACATTAAGGCAGTTGGCATATTTGGAGATTTATTTCTAGAAATATTGCCCAACCAGCTGTGTTTAATAGTGTCCATACTTTTCTATAGTTTCATGTGTTATGGCTTGATAGCTAGAGGAACCTTGGCCCTGTAATTGTCTTGTCAAGGGTTGTTCAGCTTGAGCTGGTATGAAGGGAAAGAAGTAGGCCCTTCTGACAAACGGGAGACACACAAGATAACTCATCAGGTTTTCTTAAAGAAACAGCCATCTTCTCAGTCTTTTGTCAGCTGTATGCAAAACAAGTGCACCTCAGTAGGTATTATCATCTTATTCTTATTTATTTTTTTACCCGTATTTGCCAGTTAGGACCCAACCCTTCTTTCTTTCACACATTTCTCAAAACCTGTGCACCCATGCTGTGTCCAACACAAGGACCATGGTGCAGTATACAGATGAGCTTTTGGGTTGTCCCCACTCACCTCTCTTCCCGTAATACACTATGCGTTCAAATTTTCTATGAGGCAGTCTGTCTTCAATCTCAAACAAGCAAAAGAAAGCAGTATCGTTATTAATATTTTTTTAGCCTATCGCTACACAGGTCTGTGTAGGCCCTAACCCCCTAACCCTTATCCTCATCAACATCAACAGACCGATTTCTCACTTGTTGATAGCAGCTGATGATAGATTTGCATTGCTTTACATCCCTTATACAGTTATACAGCTGATGTTTAATCTAATTTATTCTGGTTTCTTGCACTCCTTTAATCTGACTTCTTTGCTCAAACCTCAGATGCCCCATGCTCCCCCACAATAACAACTTTGGAGCATCCCCATTGGGGCACCAGATCCAAAATTGATGGCCACTGGCTGTATAATCCATCGCACCCATTTTCTATGAAAGCGCTCACAGCGAGGTCACTGTCCAGTCTGAAGACTGTATGGCACGTGCTGCTGTGCAACCATCATGGGGAGGTTGAGAATAACTTAGGCACTAGGTGAGGAAATGTCACCAGAAGTGCAGCGGCAGCAACTCAGGGGGCCCTCAGGCCCTGCCACTCAACTCCTGGGGGAAGCAGATGGCACATGCCCAGAGCTATTTTCAGGCTTCAGGAGGGCAACTGTCCCCCTCTGACACCCAAAATGACTAATGTAGACGGAAAGGCAAGCACTGTTGTGACTTTTGCCCTCCTATTAGCAAAGTCCTGGCTTTGATTTTGAATGTGTTCAATGGAGTGTAATAGTCTCTAGTGTGTAATGTAGTAATTTATTGATCTTTTTATTTTTTTGCTCAACCAAATGCAGTGGTACTAGGTCAAAGTGCACTGTCTGCTCTGGAGCTATAAGAGATTCTCTCTCAAGGACACTTCAGCCAATCGGACATTTGGCCTTAAACTCTGTAATTTGGTTGGAGGACTAACAAATAGACCACCCACACGTTTGCCAATACGCATGATTCTGTGCAGCTACCCCTTGGGGCTCTTGAATGTAGATGAAAGCCTTGCCTGACTATCAGGTATAAGGCTGATGAGAGAGAGAAAGCAGTGGGTGATTGGAGATCTTTCTGAAGAGTTAAATAACCCTCAGTGTCGGAAAACAACATTGGATGTTCCTCCTTCTGGGTACATCTAGTGTTTGAGCCAAAATGTTTATTTCCTCAAGTTGGAAAGAGCAAAGATAATGTGACAGTGGGCCATGTCACATATCCACGTGTTCAAACAAGCGTGTGTGTGAATATATAGGCATGTCACACTCCATTTGCCCCCAAGCCCTACTTTTGCCTGGATTCTGACTAGGTGAGAGGAATGTGAAAATCCACATCTGTGGAGCTGCAGGGTGGCCCGCTCCTTGTCCTCCCCCTACCCTGCCTCTCTGGTTTCCAACCAGGTCTAACTTCTAGTTCCCCTCTTGTTTGCAAACCAGGAAGAGACCTCCTTGCTGTCCCCAGTATCTGTCTTCTGTGGCCACATTTGGTAACTTTTTCCATGTCACCTTGTTTGCGCCATAGCAGCTTGCAACATGCAGCTGGTCAGTCTCTCAAAGTCCATGTTACATATGGGGAAATATACACTAGCAGTAAAGCAAGATAACCGTTGCAGTTTTCCCCCTATAAACCACCACCCCAGTGTTGAGGCGACGCTCTGCACAAGTGCATGGGGTATCTAGCTCATTGAATCTAAAAGGTATTTGTGAAATATTGTTGTGTATCCCAGTGAAAATGTTGCCTCACCTTCTGTCTTTCTTAAATGACTCTAGGTAGGCTGCTTGTTTGCTGTGGTTTGAGTTAAAAAGCTGGTGTAGGCGGATTTTGACAGAGGGCCCTAATTTTAATTGGCTAGGGATAAAGGGTGTGCCTCTGCGGCTGCAACTTGAAATTATGTTGACAGTGAGACGGCGATGTTTTGTCCTAATCCATGTAGGCAATTTCTGCCTCAGCTTAAGTGTATTTTTCCTTGTTGTCGCCTCTACGAATGGGATGATGGAGACAGAGATAACCAGGAAGGCTTTCATTTAGACGTCCCACACAGCCCCTCTCCCCACCAAAGCACTGACAGATGGGCCCTTGTAGCATGCACACGTTGTCACCATAGCAGAATGCACGCTCTGTTGAATTCCTAGCCTTATAACTGCCTTTTGTTTTTGTGTGTGTGCAAATGAGATAAGTGACAACAAAGGAATGCGTGTTTCCACCTCGTTTTTCACATCTGTTTTTCTGTGATCGTCCTTTCTGCCATAGAATCACAATGGGTAAATTTGTTGTTGATTCATTTCATGTTAAACATTTTATCATGGCTGGCATTTTCCCATTGCCGACAGTAGAATGGAAGATTTAAAAAAATGTATAAATGTCTGTCAACAGGGTGGCATTTATCAGTGATATCCATGTTTTCCCTCTTTTTGTAAAATCTTTTCTTTTCTTTTTTTTCTTCAACAGGACGAATGGGCCTCAACTTTCACCATCCTGGAGCAGACCACATAATGCCATTGAATAGTAAGTTGCATTGTAGTACCCAGCATCTTCTTCTCCATCTGTAATTAATCAGAATTGTTTCAGTTTCACTGATAAGGGTTGCCGCTGCTTTTTGCCCCCTGTGTTTTGAAATAATTAAGAATGGGCAGTATTTTTCTGGCCCAGGAAAAACATATGCCCCCGAACCACAGGGGCCCATGTCGGTATGCACTGGGCACACCTGCCTACCCTTTGCTAAGGTCTGGATTCCCTGACCTAGGACAGACCTCTTTAGCACTGGGGGGAAGCACAGTTGACCTGTGCATAGCACTTCCAAAAACATCCCAACATGTAAAACTAGATTCCCCCCAGTGTCCCATCAGCCAGTAGATGACCAACAGTGACAGGAGACGAGCCAGAGAGAGAAATCAGGCCTTTATACCATATGTTACTACATGGATGCCACAAAGTTATGGCTGCCTTTCCGAGTGATCTTTATTTTTTGTTTGGATGGGATCAGGGACGTGATTTCTTAGGGTTTACACATCCATTTTGTGACCATGTCCTCTAGTTCTTTTAGGGCCAATCGTGTTTCCCATCTTTTTGTTCAAACCACAGCAAAATATCAAGCATGTCTGGACCGACTGGGGATCAAACCAAATCAACGAAGCCCTAGTTTCCTCTTTGGACCTGTTCGGTCGGCCTATAGGGTATAGAAATTGGTAAAGGCAGAGGATGTGTAAGAGAAAGTCTTTCTCTCGTCACATCTTGACAACACTGGTACTCCTTCCTCATTTTGTTCTTTTCATCACTGGTATCCTCGGAGAACGTGTCCCGGATTGATGTTAAACTGTTGTGTCATGGGATTATGCTCAGGCAAGCACAGATCTGCCCAGATCTTCCAAGTCTGTCAGAACAGGCTCTCTCTGCTGTAGCCTGTGATGTGTGTAGACAGGGAAGCTTTGGTTTCAACTTTAAAGTGTTTTACTCAGTGTTTCTCCTTCATTTCGTCCCATTAGCTTTGAGGCTTCACGCTGTGAGAACCTGTAAGGGCTCTACTTTCTCCGGATGGTGTTTGCTCTTGAAGTGAAGAAGAAAGAGTGGAGAGAGTAGTAAGCGTAGGTACTCTATCCAGATTTATTGGTGGTGTTCACTTGACTGCTTAGTAGAAGTGTCTGAGGCTTTAAAGCCTGGCCGAACAGGAGACATCAAACTCATCAGGCCCAGAGGAATCACCCAGCTTCCTTTCTCTCACCACACAGTTTGAAGTTGGTACTTTTTCTTAACCCCCACTTTTCCCTTTACTCCTCTCATGGGTTGTATTCTCTCTCACTTCGGCATCTGATGGTTTCCCAGCGCAACGTTTTCTTCATTTTGCCCTGGTTGCTAGGTGACTTTGTTTCTGGCAAGGCCAGACAGCGAGAGGGCAAAGCTGCAGAGAGACTGGCCAGGTTTTTCTCTCTTTTTTTGGACTGGAGAGCCAGATCTTTTTAATGAAAACATAGCAAGGGAGAAGAGGCTCTTAGACAAGCTAGAAGGGCATGTCACACAATGGGGCTCTCACAATGCAAAGGCCTATATTGGTTTTTGAGGCGACGAGTTTGCTTTGTGACTGATGAGCAGGAAGATCTGTTTAGTACTGTATTACCCCTCCTGGTGTTTGTTGGCATTTGCATCGTCTTAAGCCACATTTTTTCTCCCCTGTGGCAGATTCAAATTGAGCTTGTTTGTGGGAACATTTCAGAGATTAAGGAAACACTCAAACACTATGCTGAAACAAGATGTGGTGTTTTTACACCTAACTTGAGCTAGCCTACATTTAGTGTGAAAGTTCATATTTGATCTGGGAACAGTGGTATGGCAAAGTAAATGGTAATTTAGTAGCTTTTTCCAAAGCTTTTGAATGCATGTCATGGAGATAGCGCAGCTGTCATCACGTGACCGAAGTATGGACATTTTCTCACACGATGTACAGTATATGGGGGGAGACAGTAGGTTGCAATTGAGAGCTATGGAAAAAGATGCTACTTGGACCTTGACTAACTGGATATAATGTAGCTTTTTTTTTTTTTTTTACAAAAAAATTCCGAACTCAAAGTCCACTCACTAGCTTTTCCTGGAGCTTTCCAACCACATCTTATGGTCCTCCTCAGTGGATGGAAATTGCTCAGTTGTCATGGACCTTAGCTCAGGTGATAACAGGTGGTCGTATATGGGTAGGAGACCATGAAATGTGGTTGAAAGATCTGGAAAAAAGCTAGTAATTGAACCTCCAGTACGGATTTATTTTGGTCCAAATGAGCTACACTGTTTCCCCTAAATTTGAGAAAATACGCACCGATGACACCAGTAACATTAACAATCGTTGTCTTTATTTTTTTAGTTTTTGGTTTAATTTGAGTCACTGCAGTGAAATGAGCATTATAAATCTGGAAAATATAATACGGAGCTCATTTTGAGGAATTGGCACATGTGACCAGTGACCAGAAATAAGTGGATATCATAAGGCCTAGTAGCTCACATGGTAGAGCGCACACCCCATGTACCAAGGTGGAGTCCTTACAGCAGCGGCTTGGGTTCGAATCCAGACAGCTTTGCTGCATGTCATCCCCCCTCTCTCCCCCCCCCCCTTTCCTGTCTAGCTTCTGTCGAATCAATAAAAAGGCATCGCCTGCTCTCCACTGCCCCACTCCTCTCGGCATTTTATCCTCCTCTTTTCAGAGCCCCGAGGCTGCCAGCCGCCTCCATACGCTCTCCATATCCTGTGGGAAGTTTCCACTTGCCTGCCATACCTGACCTGAGAGCAACCTTTAATATTTCACCAAGGCCATGATAATGACTAACCTTCAGACCTGCATGCACTCTGCTTTATGGCCTCATTTGTGAATATTCACAGAAGAGTAGCACGAACGCGAGCCATTGCGGGTTCATTAAACATAGATTACGATCTCCACGACTATTGCGCTTCACATTATGCTGCTAAATACCTCGGCCATTTCCGTGGCTAAACCTAACCTATCGCCTACCCGCCCCCACCACCTGTGCAGCATCTGCATGCGTTTGTTGCCAAGGCAGGTGCGGCAGGTGTACTGTCGGCTGTCGCCAGGCTGTAATAATCACCCTGCTCCCGTTGCCGAACCTTAGGTGTGGCCATCTGTGGTTTCACTGTTGCCTTAGAGATGTTCCTGGTTTTGGTTTATTTCCACAAAACCCATGTCTCTGTATCTCTTTCCTACCCTTGTTCCTGCCCCAACCCTCTGTCTCTCCTTGTGTCTCTCTCCTTCCCCCACTGTGCTGACAAGCAGCCCGGAGCTATGGTCGCAGAAGAGGTAACGTCTGGCATTTTCTCTGGGGTTCCGTTTGCCAAGCCGGCCGTATCTCTCTCCGAGGCTGAGGGGTGTCTTAGTGTCTTACTATCTGCTTTTCATCTGTGCTGTGATTGAATGAAATCATATTAATTTTGACACACTGTTTTCCATGTTGTGCTTTTAATCAACATGGGGCAAGGGTCCACCAAATCTTGTCTATATGAATCTTGTTATGCTTGATGTTGAGAGGGAAAAAAATCTGTTGGCCAATTTTCTTTTCTCTCTATTCTGAGTCAGTGTTCTACCTCTAATGTTTATCATATGAAGAATAGCGCAAATTAGGGATGTTGTATTGCAAATGCATCCCGTTGTAAAAAAAAATAAGTAACAGCAGTTTCTAAAAACATATGATCTGTTTTCAATATTTGGCACAACAGGTATGGACTCCATTTCTCCAGGCAACCGCAGCCTGATGCTGCCACCAAATCAAACACGAAACCTTTGCAAATGTTATAGCATGTTTGGTCCACAATTACTCTCAAGGGTTTTGTGAAGGAGTATGCTGACTCAGAAGTGATTCATCATCTGAATGGCAAAAATGGCTTTCAACATGGCTCATCTCTAATGATGATGTGCTTTTTATGTCTAATTCTGTCTTTCTTCCGCAAGGAGGAAAGTGTGACATTTGTAAGGTCACTGCAATGTCGGGCTGGAGTTACACGTATATGTTATAGTTGTCGTGTAAGTGCAGTGAAGAACGTCTGAATCAAATTGCTATCAATAAAAAGTGTTCATGAGCTCCTGACATGGACACCCATAGAAGGAGACAGAAAGGGCAGTATTTGTTACTATGTAATAACATTATTGCTTGCTGCATTTATCAAAAAGTCAAATATCAGCCGTGCTAGAGAAAGAGAGACAAATGTGGTTCTACTGCATAGAACATATTACGTTTTGACAAGCAGCATCACAAGCAAGAAATTCACTCAAATATTGCTAAGACATCGCTGCACCAGTGGAAACCTCATTACCTGCCTACAGGTCAGGAGGACTGGTATTCGGGGGCACCGTCAGGATGTTCCCAAGACGACATTATGATATCATGATTACAGCTTAATATATGGCCAGAAGTATGTGGACACCCAGACATCACACCGATATGTGATTATTGAACATCTTCTTGATGCACTGACCACTGAACCTGGGAGTCACTGTACATTCGAGAGGTTGAAGGAAACAGACAATCCTCTCACTTTGTTGACAGACCGAGTTTAGTCAGAAGTGTGATGGTAATCCCAATAGGCAAACCGATTCTGCCACAATTATAGCGTCCAGATGGGATTAATTCACTCGATCTGTCACACCCTCCTTTCCTTTTTACTTCACACTCGTGTACCTCTCTGTCTTCCCCTATCGTATCCCTGTCTGTCTTCCTGGTGTCCTCCTCCTTTCCTGTCCTCCCAGGTCGCTCCTCTCTTTTTCCCTTTGAAGATGGTTTCCTCGACGACGGCCATGGCGACCCCTCCTTGACCCCTGGCCTGAACTCGCCGACCCGCTGCCAAAACGGAGAGAGGATGGAGCGCTACTCCAGGAAGGTCTTTGTCGGAGGCCTCCCCCCTGACATAGATGAAGGTAAGCAAAGGACTGTTTTTCATTTACACACCTAGAGAGAGGTGTTCACTCAACATTTATACTGATGCCTACTGTGTCGTACTTTCACAACTGGGAGCCTCCCAGTACAGTCTTTGGCTGGTTGTCAACAGTTACACTGGCGTATTTGAGCCTTGCTTAAGAGCCGCTTAACACACCTTGTTGAGGAAATTAATTCAGCACACTATTTAGCCACTGTAAAAGGCCTGGGTTTGCCGTACAGGTCATTTACACCAATGACCCCTAAGAACAGATTTTTGACAGTTTTAGAAAGACTGGGAACAAGGGGACAGAAATAGTCTGGCACATAACCTCAGTACAGCCACAACGTGTCGTTTTTACAGTTTACACTTACATACATTATGGATTAAATAAACAAGATACCATTGCGTTACCCTTTGGACAGAGCCAGGCTAGCTGTCTCTTCCTGATGCCAGTCTTTGAGCTAAGCTAAGCTAAGCTAACCGGCTGCTGGCAGAAGACTCCCATTTACTGTACAGACATGAAAGTAGCATTGATTTCCTTTGAAATAACCTGAATATATCTTTGGGTTTGCTGTACAGTTTGAAACTTTGCGCCAATGGGTTGTAGCCAAAAACCAATTAATCAAAGTGAAAATGATCACCGATCACAGTAACATCTGCTTTTATATGCCTCAGAGAAATGTCCATATATCTAAAACAATTTTTTAACCCTCAGATCTTTAAATATAATTTTTTTAATAAAATATTCAAACAAAGGAAATATACAAATAGAACAGCCACCCCCCTACCCAAAAAACAAAAAGAAAAACCTGTTCCTAAGGCAGAGAGCAATGATACGGAGTGGGCCAACGCCAAATAGTGCAATCATTGTATGTGGTTTAATCAGTTTCCCAACTTTTCCTGACAATGTCTCAAAAAGCTCCGACCAGAAGGTTTGTAAAGATGGACAGGACCAAAACGCATGTGTAGCTGGAGCTAGACGACATCTGTGACAGATCGGGGTCTTCATCTCCGTAAATCTTAGGCAGTCGGACATTTTGTAAGATGAGAGCGATGAATAATTTGGCATTGTATGAGCCTATGTTTGGCAAAGATAGATGTTTAGAACTTCTTGTTTATTTCCAGAGCTCTTGTGCAGTTTACTCCCCTAAAATCACTCTCCCATAGGGTTCTTACAGAGCCTAGAGGAACTAGATGTATAGGGTGTATCTAATCTGTAGTTTTTAAAGTCACTTGCAATGCTTCACTGTAGCGCCTGTGACCGGTTACGTCATGGATCTGTCATTGTTTCCACAAACTCTGGAGCGTGGCAAAGAGTTTAACGTTAATGTGGAATGTTTACTTTCATTGGTGTCTACACTGTTGAACAAGCACATGTTCTACTGAGTCGATGCACAATACGTGCCCTTTGCTGGTTGAAAAATTAATGAGTTTCCACAGCACGAGTCAGCCCAGTGCAGACTGGATGTTCCCGGCCGGTGTTCCCGTTTGATGCAGTGGCTACTACTGCAGCAGGAACACGGCAAAAAATAGAAACTGCCTCTCTCAGTGCCGAGTGTGGCTCTGCATAGAGTCCTTCATATGCATTTTACATGAACAACCATGAGTGTTATCTTCTAATGTCATGAAAATAACAGACATTGATGCCTGTCTGTTCGTCTATTTTCTTCATTTCCACAGATGAAATTACCAACAGTTTCCGTCGCTATGGGCACCTGGTGGTAGACTGGCCCCACAAAGCTGAGAGCAAATCCTACTTCCCACCGAAAGGTAACAACTGATTCTCCGACCATAATCTGTATTTTCCTATCCCACATCAGAGTCTGAACCAATAAATATCACCTCGGGTGCATCGCCTTTTAAGGGTTTTGTAAAGAATCCTATTACCCAGAATTCGTGGCTCATGCTGGGCAAGCATGGAGGTGTCTGTTTATCTGAGCTACCCCCCTGTAGTCATCTCGCAGAAAGACACATACAGTATGTAACGACTCCATAGATGGACACCAAGAGTTTTGACCCAAGAACTGTTTGCTTGAATGAGTACGTGAGCAGTGTGAAAGTTTCTCTTCTTTTTGCGCAGCCCCTCAGGTGTCCTGTTCAGGCAGGTGATCAGAGTAGCACCAGCCTCTTCCAAGCCTCTCATCTCATCATTCCCTCTGGCCCGGGAGCTGCTGTGTGTCATATTAGGAAAGCTATTAAAGACGCTCTGGAAATAACTGACATTCCATAGGCCGATGGTAATACCCTGCATCTGGTGGACCTGCGAAAATCTCTGCCAGTTTCTCCCTCATTTTTCAACATCCCTTTTTTAGTTTTTTTTTTTTTTTTTCAGCTTGGGAGGATTATTTTGAGTAGGCTTGGCTCTACTAATATCCAAAGCCAGGAGGAAAAATGCAGCATCCTTTTAGGGGAATGAATGAGCTTACGGCGGCTGGAGGACGCCGCCATGTAAGGGGAGGAGACATGTGGGACTAGTGATCTGTGTAGAAATCATCTCTCACTCTAATTTACACCCCCCCCGCTACAAAACTCCAAGGGAAACCGCTAAAATATCCTGTTTATGTCACACTCTCCATATTAACTGGCATGGGAGCTTGGGCAGATGCCCGGTGATAGTCCTTAGCGCTAATAGCTTCAGGGCTGGGAGCAAGTGCACATCTGCATGTGAGTGTGGACTGTGTAATGGCTGATTTACGGATGTGGGACTCGCATCAAGAGGTCAGCAGCCTCTCCTCGTGTTAAACGTCCTTCCAAGCTTCACCGAATGGAAGATAGTTGTCACTTTCCGTCCTGCTTCACATTGAACTGCCGGCGATGCGTGTCTGTACAGTTATGAAAGTGTTTTGGCTTAGGGATGACTCATATCGTGGCTCAGTCCGACTTCAGGGACGGGCTAGGACTCATTTGGTGCTTGGAGAGAACTGGCGACTTAGAGCGGAAGTAGGAACAGGGATCAACTAACAGTGCTCAATACTCTGTGTTTTCGCTACTCCAATTGTAACTTTTTCCCTATTTTTCATTCAATTGAGATTGTATTATTCTCTTACATGCAATGTCATGCGTTGTCTATCTGAAAATGTTCTGTCTTTTTGAAGCTTGAGGTGATATCATGAATTGTCAGGGTTTTGCAATGACGATTACAAATGCGACATGCTATGGTTTTATGTGTTTACTCTCCCTTTAGCAAAAAGAATAGTAGATTTTTTGGGGGGGAGAGCAGGGGAGGGTCTTCTCTCTTTCTCTTGTCCTTTCAGATTCGAGACAAATTTTATTCCATTCTTCCTTTGCAAGATTTATTGTAAAAGAAGAAATATTCACATCGATTGCTGCAATTTTTTTCTCATTGAGTGGTAGAAGTTATGTTTTATTTAGTTGTTGATGGTGAAGGGAAGGGCCTTGCTTGAAAAACAACATTGTTCAGCCCACTCCCCATCCCGAAAATGTTTGTACAGTCCCTTATATATTGCAGTGGTTTGTTTTAAATCGGACCTTTTTTTTGTTTTTAATTACAAAGCCACTTCCACATGGACCTAACTCATCCACAGCGGAGCCGGCAGGAATGTTACTTTTGCCCTCAGCCGAGTTTGGTGCTGCTGTATGTAGTCATGACATAAATACATCAACACGTGGCAATATCGTTAATATCACGTTATGACATTAAAGCTGCCTGTTTGAACCTGAAAGAGGTCAGTTGTAGTGACGAACCCTCCGAGAATGATCACCCGACCCTGCAGATCGCCTCCGCGCTATAGAGCGTTTTAGCTGCTTTTAGCTTGTTGTTTTGGTGTTAGTGCGCGCAAACTTTACTGTTTCGGTGCGCTCTCAGCGCTCTCGTCAAGCTCGTTTCCAGTCCCACCAAGTGACTAGCTGGTGAACATAGTGGAGCGTTTAGCAGCTAAGGAGCCAGATGTTCCCTACAGCAGACAAAAACAGAGCTCAAAGGAGAGTAAATATTGTACTTGCATTCGTCAGGTGGCCAGAAACACGACTACTAATGAATGGTAATGTTGCTCCGTGTCCGCTGGATGTGTAAATAGGCAGCTGCTTGCTAACACCTTCACCATCTAACCTTTTTACAAGGAGATAATATGTCAATGTTGTATTTACAGCTTGTTGTGATCCCCCCCCCATGTCGTCAAAAAATAAAAGGATACCAGTGTCATCGTGAACAGAATGATAGGGGGATGATGTGACCCCTGTCCTGTCCTATCGCCCAACACTGTTGTCACTGTTGCTGGCAATAAGCTGGAAATGTTAGGGAGCTATTTCTGTCTGTGATTGGGGATAGGAGGAGGAGGAGGAGGAGGAGGAGGAGGTGGCGGTGGTTCTGTCTGTACGCTGGAGCCGGAGCGCTGGGAGCTATAAATTGCTACAAATGCCTATGCTCACGTCATACCGAAATAACAGTGTGTCAGACTTGTTGACTTCAAAAGGTTAGAACGGAAGTTTGCTTTTGACGGGCAGCCAGTCATTATCAGCTTTTTTGTTGTTGTTGTTGTTTTATGATGTAGTGAGGCAAAATGTACATTCAAAACAGGAATCCGCGTTTTCTGTCTTCCATACGACAGGGACCAAATAATGGCAGCAGAGACGTGCGGCAGTGGCAGCAGTCGCAGTATTACATTGCGCTGCATTACTCAGGGCTCGAGTTACCTTTTTCGCCCTCGTGTTTGGATTATATCCAGTGAGTGACTTCTTCAAATTGAGACGATTAGCGACGCTTGATTTCACCCCTCCTCTCCTCTATCACCGACTACTCTCCAATTGCTCCAAAGCCTCGGGGGCCTGTGTTTGTTTTTAGGAGAGCAGATGTTTGTGTCTCCCGCCATCCATCCTGCCAAGCCTTCTTCTTCTTCTCCTTATCTCCCCTCATCGTGTGAGCGGTCTTCAGTCTGTCTTCGTGTTGTGGCAGAGTTACAGCCCTCTGCAGATTTCTTTCTCTCTCTCTCCTCTCATGGGATAGATAGCATACATGGAGGGTTGGCTTCATCTATGCTTTCACGGAAAACTGCCTCCAGAATGGGGCAGGCCGACGTGTGTTTGCAGCTAGGAAGGCTTTTTTTTTTTTTTTTTTTTTAGTTTTTTCCCATGTTTCAGAATCCGAATCCATCCCTTTATTTATCCCTGAGGGGAAACTCTTTGTAACAGCAGCTCACTATCACGTCAGTGCACACAAGAATGGAAGTACTAAGTAAAAATATAATACAGGTAAGTACAAGTGGGTTTAAGTAAAAATTTTAAATTTAAATAAGTGTAATGTACAAAGTGGGTTTACCGGTTGAGGTAATATTACTGTATAAAGTAATAGTGCATGAACTGTCAAGTTGCGTGTAGCTTATGAACAATATATAATGGGACGGAGGATATTGCACAGCAGCACTAGAAGTATAAATAAGTATCACAAATTCAATTTAAAACAGGGTGTATTGCACAGTAGTTTAAGCACCGAATATTCCCAATTATGTCCAGTATTGCAGAGATGTTCATGATCGGTGTCCAGTTTAGCGACTTCGGGTCATATCGACTAACACTTAGAGGGAGGAGTTATAGAGTTTGATGGCCACAGGCAGCAATGACTTCCTGTGGCGCTCTGTGGTGCATTTTGGGAGGATGAGTCTTCCGCTGAAGGTGCTCCTTTGCTTCACCAGCACGTCATGGAGTGGGTGGGAGACACTGTCCACTGTTTCTCGGATAGCGCGTGGCTGATTGTATTTCTCTGACATTTTGGTCAGCGGGTCCAAACACGTCTGCGTCCTCGCCCGTGTGGGGGTTGCTGGGGTTGGGTGGTTGGGAATCTGTCGGTTGCTGGGTCTGCAAAGATAAGCCTGGATTTAAATGTCACCATTAAAGCCAGAGAGATGCACATTGTGACTATGCCCACTCAATTTATCTAGTCATCATGGATTGGATTACAGCAAAGTCAACACAACTTTCAGTTAATGAGGTAATGGAGAGAATAAGATTGCAATGTGGGTCTTTGATATAGCAGTGGAAACATATTTGTGTACTACTTAGTGACTGACCCTACAGTATCAGTGACACAACTCGGGTATGTGGATAATGTAAAGTATCCGCTAGCACCAGGTACCAATGTAATGCCTTCAGTCAGCAGTGTATTTTTAGACCATTAATGTGGGTTTGTAACTCCAAAGTGATTGAGATATTAGCAGTTTCTGGGAGTTGCTAGCTTAGCTTAGCACAGAGAGTGGAAACCGGGGGAAACAGCTAGCTCGCTATGACGTGTTAATTTAGTGAGCTTTAGAGGTGCTGGTAGGCAGATTTTGCTACCTTTGGACAAGGCCAGGCTAGCTGCTAGTGTGCTGGGTGAGTGGTTGCAGTTAGTGAGATAATAGTCTTTGTTTATACTGCAATTTTACATCAGGTTGCTGTTGAGGTAACCGTTTCTCCTCCCATGAGTCAAACTGCTGGGCCTCCGTTACAGGAAAGACTCTGTCCTGCATGAGGTCACTGGGCACTCTGCCTATCGTTTGTCTGTAAGCAGCGCTCTTTAGGCTGGAAAATGCTGCGGGTGTACATATTCCCTTCCTCCCTGGACAGTGCTGGGAGCTCAGCAGCAAAGCCTTATAAATCTCAGGCACGAGCCACTGCAGATCTGCGCTTTCCTCCCGTGGCGTAAGCCTCTGCACTGCGCAAGGCTGATGGAAAAAGACAGATCCTCAGCACCATTCAGACTAAATTTCAGAGCGTTAAAGTGGCAAAGAGCAGTATGGAATCTGGTACAGTCTGTTTTTAATAGGAGGCCTTAAGTGTTGAAACGGTTTAGTGTAAAGCATTGCCATATTCATTTTACTGCGTACACACTGACCTATTTGAGTATCCATGTTGTTCAGGCTATTGATCATGAAGACATACTGTGTCCTGATGGAACCTTTTATTGTGAGAGAAAACAGCAAAAGTAGAGAACGATAGGTGACCTATTAAATCCAAGTAGCTTATAGCACAGATCTTGACAGATAGGTTTTCTTTTACAATACAACACAAGCCAATTACTTTAGAAAAACACACAATTATAAGTGGACGTATTACAATTTTGATAGCATTCAAGTTATATTGTCCAAAATGAAATGTGGTAATTTGCATCAACTGGGGCTGATAAAATTTTGTAGGATAATAATAGACAGATGCCACCAGAGATGCCAACTTTAAGGATTGTAAATGTGAGTTTTTATTTTGTTCCACTAATAACACTGATTTCTATTAAAGACCTGACGTTTGCCTGGAAGCTAGGTGTCCGCACTTGTGAAATTTCATTTTGCCCTGACAGGTTGCAAGGATGTAATAGAAGTCAGTGTGAAACTGAGCGTAGCACACGGAAAAGGCTTTATAGGCCGCTTGCATCAGTTCTGTAACCTTCTACCAGGGTTCATTAAAGTAGCAGCTTAGCGTCCCTCCCTACAGTCTTTATATCCCCCATGCTCCCCCTGCTCCCCATGCCCTCCCATGTATTTTCGAACTCTCTCTTTGAAAAAAAGTGAGAAAAGGTAGGGAGAGAAGGAGAGAAGCAGCATTAATAACTGCCCCCTCCGCCCCCCCCCCCCCGGGTCATGGAACATGTTGTTCCCTCCTTCAGACTGTATGAGCTGCTGGCTAGCTCTGCCTTTTCATGCTGTTTTTGTGTGTGTGTATGCAAGACTGCAGTTGTTTTTTCTCTGAGGGGGGGATGTCACTGCTACACCACATGATTTCTCCCGATGACAAGCCCTCTTTATGTAACCCAGCTACATAGGGACAGGGGTGTTATGTCGGGTGATGACGAGGCACGTGGAGAAAGATGACGGTGCACAAAATCCTCTTATGTCGAGTCTAGTTGTGTATTTTTTGCGGCTGGTGCAGAGAGCAGTTTAGCTCTGTGTTAACCAATTACAAATGTCAGAAAGACACAATTGCCATCACTGCTCTTGGCAGGACACCGGATGGCCGAACGCATGGCTTTTGCAGTAGCCTCGAGAGACACTGCAAACAAAGTGATTGGAAGTTGGAGACAGGGCGGGCTCTCGTAGAAAGCAGTCTCTCGGTGTGTACGTGTGATCGTGTGCACTTGTGCATATCTACCCATCCCCACTCAGACAGCAGCTCATATTCCCCTGACTCATGGGTGCCACAGGTGGTGCTGGGCTTCTGCTAACATTACCAGAGCAATACACTAATAATTTACAACCCATTCAGAGATGACTTGTGCGCACCAACATCTGCCGCTTTCTGACGGTGTTGCAAATCCATTCACCCCTGTCTCTTTGGGCCAAGAGTTGTGTATTTATTATCGGGCTCTCGGCTCCTGTTTCTTCGTCCTTTTCGCAGTGTAAATCAGATCCCTATTGCTCGCCGATCCCTGTAGCATTGTGTGATGGATATACCCTATTGAGTTGGCTTTCGGTCCCTCCCAAAGTGGCTTAATAGCGCTGACCTTGGCGAAGGTCTCTGCTCTCAATGCTAAATAATTCAATAGTACAGAGTGACTGTCTGAATTGCGCTTTCTTTCTGCCTCGCAAAGGCCCCATCAAACTCCCTCTACCTGAACCAATTCTCCGGGAAGATCCGCAGTGTGTTAGGCTGATCAATTTTGCATGGTTCCTTTAGGAGTGGAGCACTCATAGCCATTTAATCCGAAGCAGCGCAGGTTGCAAGGGGCCGGGCGTAGAGCGTCTTGCAGGCAAGGCAAATGAGGACAGGAGAACGGGCCACAAGGTCATGCCTGTGTGGAGACAAAGTTGTCTGAAACGATGAATAATTACAGGGGGGAAAGTATGGGGCTTAGTCATAGGATTGTGACTTGTACAATGTGGACACTGTAGAAAATACAGAATTCTTGCCCAGAGGACAGAGTTGAAAGCATCGTGGTCACAAGAGTATGACTATTAAATGCAATAGATGTAGTTTTTATTGGCGAATATCTGCTTTTTCCCTAAAATCCCCGTTTGCTCTCCTTCCCAGGCTACGCCTTCCTGCTCTTCCAGGAAGAGACTTCTGTTCAGGCCTTGATCGACGCCTGCATCGAGGAGGACGGCAAGCTCTACCTGTGTGTATCCAGTCCCACCATCAAAGACAAACCGGTAAGTGGCAGGCATCCGTGGCGTAAAACGACATTTCAGTACATGGATGTCTTCACATGTCCACCATTATTCCCTTGGTGATACGGAGGATCACCAAAGTTATTAGGATTCATCCTCTGGGGACCATGGACTTCTGTACAACATTTCAGGGCAGTCCATCAAGTAGTTGTTGAGATTTTGGACCAAAGTGGTGGACTAACCTGACCGTCCCACATTGTTACCCATAGATCTAGCATGGCTAATAAAATTGTACAGGAAGTATATCCCACATTACCTTCTAAATGACCACATTTTTCCCTTACGCAGGTCCAGATCCGTCCCTGGAACCTGAGCGACAGTGACTTCGTCATGGACGGCTCCCAGCCCCTGGACCCCCGCAAGACCATCTTTGTAGGTGGGGTGCCGCGGCCCCTGCGTGCAGGTAACTGATATGAATGGAATATCTTTTTTTGCGACCCCCTTAAAAGCCTCTACATTGGCTTCATAACGTTGGCTGGCATGGCGCGCAGAGGCTTTAGGCTATAATGAAAGTTCTCCCTGTGAGAACGCAATCCACTTCTTGGGTTTCCAGGAAGCGGGCCAACTGCTCGTCACGTTAAGAATTCATGGTCTAATGGAAGGCGCAGTCCTTCTGTTCTTGGGATAAACATCGCTGGCTCGTCTGCAATGTGACCCCTACTAATTATACCAGCAGTGTGAGACTGCCGCTCTGATGAATAGTTGAGTAGGGCAGATTTTTACATCAGTTATTAACAGAATCGATCGCAAAATTCCAAGTTAGGCTTAGTTTTTAAAGGAAGGCTGAGGGCTTTCAGTTAGAGGACAAAAGAAATGCCAAAATAGAGGAGTGGACAAAAAGAGGACTGGCTGTAACACTAATCATCTCTCTCCCTCATCTTTTCTTCACTGCCTTTCTCCAGTGGAGCTGGCTATGATCATGGACCGGCTGTACGGCGGTGTCTGCTACGCTGGCATCGACACGGACCCAGAGCTCAAATACCCAAAGGGAGCGGGCCGCGTGGCCTTCTCCAATCAGCAGAGTTACATTGCTGCCATCAGCGCTCGCTTCGTTCAGCTGCAGCACAATGACATCGACAAAAGGGTGAGCGGGTTCACGCGCTTCATTCACAACATCCGGCCTCTGAAAGAAAGCAGCGCCTCCACCACAGCTGAGGCTTTTCACAGTCATTCCTATGGCATGCTGCAGAGCTGAACTCTGCTTGAGCCCTCTCCCATGTATCATAGCTTTTATTATAGCTGGGTTTTATAGCCAACTGCTCAGCACAGCCTACAATAACGGAAGGCCAGGCCCCGCTCTCCAATCACTATGGCTGCCGGAGTCCCGACAGATGTTTCAAGTTGCAGACACACAGGGCTGGTTTAATTATAGTAGTTCCCTGTGCATGTATATCCACTCGGGCTGTGCGGCAGCCTGGTTATTTTAGGCACATCGTCCAATTGCAGCGGGACAGATTGTGACCGAGAGAGACTGGTTGTCAGCCAGGAAGCCGAGCCTCTGTAGGGCGGGGCAGTCCACCCCACCTCAGCTGTCACCATTGATCTTCAGTGGGGGGTTTAGGGTGTCTTTTTATTATGACTGGAACTGGGTGTAATGCAAATAATGCTCGAAAAAAAGTTAAAGAAAACAACATTTACGAAAGCAACAAAGAATAAAGACAGTCCTTTAATTAAATATGAGTCACAAAAAATGTTTAGAGCAGCATTTTGAACCAGTTAATTGACGGATTTTTCATCTTAAGCCGTAAATGGTTTTTTTGAGTTTTTATATTTTTTTCAAGAATCAAGTCGCCTTCATAGTTCTCGGCAAAAAAAAAAAAAGATTAACACTTTTAAGGAATGTACATCCATTGCAGAGAAGTGGGGCACGTCCTCGAAAATCACTGTTAGTTTGAGTTTAAAGTTGTGGTATGGAACAAGGATGCCTGTTTTTGCCACATTTCTTTCTAATTTTCTCTTCTCTCGCCTTGAGCATCCGCAATTCCATTAACTGTCAATGGGCTCTTGATGATTGGACAGCGAAGCTCATTACCCCTGGTCAGCTCCATGTCCATTGTCCACGGAGTCGACATTGGCGTTTTAATAGCATGGCAGCATTGCAGTTTCTGCCTGACTCTCTGCTCATTTGTCTTGTGGATTCTGCGCTGTGCTCGTCGCAGAGTTTAGCTGAGGGGGATGGTCTCCTGCAGAACCTTTCATTTTGTGGCCACGCTATAACAAGGTTAGCATCCACCCCTGCCTGCTCATGCACTGAGGCGTCTCCATGGTGACTGAGCTCTCATTTCTTGTCTCCCGGCTTAGTGGTCAAACTCATTTCAGCGCTGGATGGGAGGATACCTGCCTCAGTCTAGCTTGGTTTCATTTCAGACCATTGCACAGAGATGGCCTTGCATGGGGTTTGTGGATAAAGGCTGGAAGGAGCTAACACACCTGGATCGCCATAGCTGTTTACATACTATTTGTGTTGGTTTTACAGTTAAATAATCCACCTTTTTTCAAATGTAATTTTCTTCTAACAGTGAGAATACCCGTTTTATAGGGATTGTCCTAGTTCATTTAGCTTGTGTAGTGAAAAATAAGATTATTTTTTGGAGTGAATGAGACTATAATACTCAAACTGAGACTACAGTGCTTAGATCATTAAAATTACAACTTTTACAAAAGGATAAACAGCACATTCTGCCATCATAGTCCGAGCTCTTATAACACATTTATAACCTAAATGCCACTGTAACTACACAACATGTCCCCAAGCAGCTGAGCGAGCTGACTACTGGCTAAGAAAGTGCTCATTCAGGGCAGAATCCACGTTTGTCCAACGAGAGACCTGCGCTGCAATTGAACACATGTTCCGATCTGATGCCTGGGGATGAGAATAAAGTTACACACCGCCTCTCGTTCTCCTGCTTCTTCCCAGGTGGAGGTGAAGCCGTACGTCCTCGACGACCAGATGTGCGACGAGTGCCAGGGGGCGCGCTGTGGGGGGAAGTTCGCCCCCTTCTTCTGCGCCAACGTCACCTGCCTGCAGTACTACTGCGAGTACTGCTGGGCCAGCATCCACTCGCGGGCCGGCCGAGAGTTTCACAAGCCGCTGGTGAAGGAGGGGGGCGACCGCCCTCGACACGTGTCCTTCCGCTGGAGCTGAGGGGGGGTCCATGAGTCAGCCCTGCCCCGGTGAACCCACACCCGACCCCTAAAAACCTCCTGCACCCCTCCTACCATAGAGGCCGGGACCGTGCTGCAACTGTCTCTTATACACCTATAGCTGTGTATACGAGACCGGGACTAACCTG